>CAJUYH010000348.1:43643-71086 GCA_910591685.1 Galerucella tenella | reverse complement strand
TTTTTTTTTTTTTTGAAATTTAATTACCAGTTGAACGAGTTTTTTAGTGTGTCAAACATGAAATAAACATATACACACGCACATATATATGTATATAATGTGAAGTTTTAAATAAGTAAATCTATTTATATTACTTATCAAAGAGGGTATAAAAATGACATTTAATATATAGTCATGATCATAGAATTTAAACAACAAGTTAAGTTATTGCATCATGGTGATGGACAGAATTACTAAGAACGAGGTGTAGAATGGAAGTAAGAGATGAAAGAGCCGACAACTAACGATGAGAGGAATACAAAAGTATGGAAATCAATCTGCTTTGTCGACAGCCAAACATCTAGTGAGAAGCGGATTTTGAGAATGCATCGAGTAATTATAAAGCCCCAATTTGGATTCAATACAATCAATAACAATTAAGTCAGACAGATCTACTATAATTGACAATTTCATATTATGAATGTACAGATTGTCGTGAAATTTCGAGTGCAATAATATATTGAAATGATATCAAATCAATTTGTGATAATGCAATAATTGAATTTTCTTTCTACTGCTGAATACGAATTTTTTTTTCTTCTCTTTTTCTTCTGTACTTGATGAGAAAAGAAAAAAAAATATGCAGATGGCATCTTCATCCATCGGATTGATTTTTACTTTAATTAAAAAGTAACGACGACCAACCGGAATATTGTAAGAGTTTTTGTATTAGTGTAGATCCATTTGGTGTTTATTAAAAATTAAAATCTCTTTCGTATGGTACTGTAAATAGTATGTCATATACAGACTGTATCATATAATTGTGTGTTCGCACGGTCGACTGAGCAAAACACACATGAAAATAATTTCTACATGCTCCACTGAACACATATTCTCACATAATAATTAAATACTTAAACAAAGTTAATGTAAAATGTGTTTAATAAAATATTATATTTTAAATAGAATTGTCCGATATATACGTATTTCAAATCTTAACATTAATACATTATGAAATTGTGACTGAATAATGTCATTAATGAATATGTAATATTATAATCCAGCTCTTTCAATTAATTAATCAACGCGCCTGGAAAATCTTTTATTTCTAAATAAAAATAAATAAATAAATTCTTTATTCTTAGTGAAATTTAAAAAACATTTGCTATTGAAAATTTTATAATTTCAAATACAATATAGAAAAATAAAAGGATTTCTTTTTCGAATGGATTTTTTTTTTCGCCCAATATATATACAAGGTTGAATGCAAATGGATAATAAATATTCTTCACTTAATATATACATACACATATCCATAAATATATATAGATATATATATATAAATATATATTGCACAGTGTATGAAATGTTTTTTTGTGCCAGTTATGCTTTCAGCACACATATAATCCATTAGATGCATTCAAATATAAATGTCGCAGAGTATCTACTGCTCTTCTACTGCTGACGACATATATATATATATGTATATATATATAGCAATGAGTCGTAGATATACACATTGCTAACAGAAGTACCTGTTCGTAGTACGACGTATATCACAAATTGGTTCGCTATCATTAAACAGTCAGCAAAATTCGTTTTTCCATGTCAATGAAATTTTATATATGGTAGAAAATAATATAAAACAACCATCGGATTTTATTACGATTCAATCATATAAATATATATATATATATATATATATATGCACAATCGATAAAATGTTTGAAGTATAGTGGTGTAGAGTTCAGTTATTGAATGCATGACAAAAAAAAACTTTTCAAATAATGAATAAAATAAAAGGTTTATCAGATATCGGCAGTGGCCACTTCAATAATTTTTATTAAATATGAAAATTCATTTCAAATGATTTGATCATTTATTAAATTTATTTTCATTTAATATCAAGAATAAATATATACATATGTATGTACATATATGTATATGATGAACAATATGAATTAACACACACAAGAAGAGAATGGTCTGTATACAAACTTGGAGTTTCTACTTTACGGATGATAGAACGTTGAAACTACTTTGTCTAACTACGTTGCAAACCTCTCCTATATACATAGATGTAGGTAGTGTGTTTACCCTGCGTGTAATCGAGTTACGTTTATGGACATGTCTGTGGCAACGACGAATTTTGATTACCTTGCCATTTTACGGCAATTGATTGGCCAGCGAAGCAGCCAATCCCCATTAAACATTTCCCCTTTTATTGTATGTCAGTACATGTACATATTTATATACAAAAATTAGATGAGAAACAATTGTTTCAATTATTTTTATATGAACGAAAAAATGTCAATCGATGCCTAATTCATTGATTTTATTTTTTATGTCAGTGTATTACTAAAATACATCATCAATATCCCACTGCAATGCTGTTCCATTCCCACGCTCGTCTTAATCACGCATGGATACACGGAATATTTCAATAAAATTTAATCATTCATATATGTATATATATGCGAATATAGATAGATGCTTATATATTCGGTGAACGAATAGTCGAAGGACAATTTTTAATGCATTATCTTTTTCATGTTATTCCAATAGATTTTTTTTTATAAAATTCTACACATGTCAATAGAAATATCTTATTCTATTGTAATTTTATGTCAAATATTGTTTGAATTATTGGTGCCAGTATAGAATTGTTTGAAAGATAAACAAGTTATTGATAAAAAAAAATTCCATCGCCCTGAAATTATGTCGATAATGGACATATTATATTTCTGTATGTGCATAATGTAAAGAGACATCGTTTCATATGTTCATATGTGCCCGGAGGACATTTGCGAGAAAATTTCACGCTTATACGATCGCAAATATGAATTTAATTTTTATTTTATCGTGAATTAAATGAAGTACATGGTGAAAAATGAAACAAACAACAATATTGTAATAATACAATTTGTCGTGTATCCAATAATCAGGTGGGAAATATATGTTAAACGTGATTATAAAGTTGCCAACTTCACCTCTTCCCATCCCCACTGCGCCAACATTTTATATATATATATATATATATATATATATATATATATATATATATATATTTGTCTAAACAAAGTATTTTACTTTCGTTTGGCACAAGCTCGGATAAATGGTAGCACTCTAGTGAATCATCAACACTGAAACTAAACAAAGTGTATAAAATCATCAGAGCCTGGAGGTTAATGGACTAAACTTTTTTCTTTTTTCTTTTTTTTCTCTCTTGTTTCTTTTCTCCACTCAATATACCATAAACAAAGCTAAGCCAAATATTTTGCACTAAATACATATAATAATATAATTTAGCTATTAATGTTAATGAAATATATACAGTACATCAGATAATAAACACTCATTATTCGCTTCAGTTACTCTTGTCATACACCAGCCATTTTATATCAATATCAAACACATGACAAATCCTTTATCTCTACCAAAATAACTAATACCATCTCATCAATTATTTATTATCATTGAACACAACAACATTAATTATATCCGTATACCTGTATATTTTACTGTAAATAAATAGTGATAATATAAATCCAAATAATTATCCATACACCAATTATTTCATTTCAATAAATATCCGGAATTTTACTTTTATTTTTTGAAATTGTTATTTGTTTGTTTTTTTTTTTTTTCAATGAATAATAAATTTAATTTAAAAACTCATTTGACGAATTCCTGCATTGGAATTGTTCAACGTGAATGGATATGTACGACGAGACTAATTCCAATGAAGTTGAATATACATAGATATATATATATATATATATATCTATGTATATCGGGCCATCTGCGTTCCGATATATCGAAGTTATGCCTTTATTACATACCATCAATGCGGCTATTACATCATGTCCATTAATGTTATATCGCTATATCACTGGTTATTGAATAATTCTAACGTCAATACAATGCACACAATTGATAATGATCGAATAGATATTTCTACCAGTAAACAATTTATCATTTGTAATTAAAATATATCTTTGTATGTCTCCCAATATTGGTTTTATCTGATTGAGAAAAATGTAGATAAAGTTTCGTGTAGAAATGTAGATAAAGTAAAACTAAACGTTTTCATTCTGTGTTCTTTTTTTTTTTTTTTTTTTTTAAGAAGAATGAGCAATAAAATATCCAAATTGAATGACACAATTGAGATTGGATAGAGAAAAATTAGTGAATTACTCAAACTGCAAATGGAAAATGTTTATGTTAATGTGAATAGCGAATAAAATTATTTTAATTAGAAAAGAAAATAGTGAGTGTGAATATGTAAATGTGTATTGTATTGCATATTATTTCCGTGACAAATAGAAATGGACTCAGTCCAATATCATGTGGTTTTGTTTCATCCATTCACTATTTTACATATTTTTTGTTAATAAATATTTTGTGGACAATGGATGTCAACTACTCATATTTATCTTTATTACACTCGCGTTTAACTACATACATACATATAAATATACAGAGTACATGTATAAATTATCAATATATAAGTAACGGTTTATATTGGACAATTGAAAATTATGACAGAATAGCAGGACACTGTTGTTGATTAAAACTGCTGTGCGATACGATGCAATACAAATTAATTTGAAATCAAGCAAAATAAATATTATTCTTCGCCAATGCAAATTCACATTTTCATCTCATTTAATATACATACATACTGTATATATATGAATACAATATGTCAATATAAAAAATTTACAGTAATACAAATTCATAGTGTTAAAAAATTAGTCAATTTATTTGCATTATTCCGTTTTATTATTGAGTGATAAAATTACCTATTGATAAAAACACTATGAAACTTTGCATTTTATTTTCATCACTTCCTTTTTATTGCATCATCATCCAACACAATTCCATATTTATATATACATATATGCACGAATGGAATGGTTAGCCACACTTGAAGCAGACTAATTGCCTCTCATCGAACGAAAATTCATTAGCGGTGAATAAACAGTGAGTCGCTCTCATATATACCTGTATATATATCTATAGTGGACGAATCCCGCACTAGAGTTATCCATAAGTTTGGCCAAATAAAGCAGAAAAAAAACAGAGGTAAATAAAATAATGTACACGTATGGTTGAGTTCACATTGCTGTATTTTCACTTCCAATCCAAGAAATAATATTTTTATATTTTCTTTTTACTTATCACAAATACAGTGGCAATAATTGAATGAATTCTTCAAAAATAACATCCACAGCTTTAAAGACATTATGGATTTTTCAAATGTTGTTATTATTATTATTATTATTAATCTGCGATACACGTCATAAATATTAATATGATTTGTGGAATTTACTTTGATCTTAAATTGGCTGTGCAATTTTAATTTTTACTCTTTGCACGATATTACTTTTAGTTTTCTGTTTATATTTGACGAACGATTGACGTCACGTCCGCATTCATTGCCGCAAGTATATATATATATTTGCCAGTCGCATTGAATTATGTTCTGCGGTTCACCCAATTCATTCAACTTAATTTTCACTGTCGTTTATATAAATTAGCAAATGGTCATAGTGGATAAATAGCGAGTGGAACAGTAAATACTTTCAGCGGTTTACACGTTTACATGTGACGAGAATGAACGAAATATAATGACATTGCATGCTAAGTGAGATGGGTTTGTCAATGCAAGTTGTATTTTACATTCGACTAATTATTTATCGATCTTGGCATTGTATTCCATTACACAATTGATATATGATAATTTAATCTGATGATCACTGAATTGTACCAATATTATATACAATTTATACATCTTATTTTTACTATAAATAAATAATGATAATAATGAATTATTGATAACTTTGAATTACAATAATGTGTATAAAGCAATATTATTAACAATAAAATATATTATTTATTATCATTTATAAAGGATAAAAATTTAATTTTCTATTTTCCACTTTATAAATTTTAATATGTACGAAATTTGTTCATGTGCATTTGATGCCATTCGATGGAAAATTTACGGGTTTATATTGAATACATATAAATATATATGCAGTGGTATACATGAGGTAAAGCATATTCGCATGTATAAAGTATAAGGATATTCAACATCGTGAATATATTTGTGATATGCAAGGATCAAATATTATATATTATGACTGTACCCACGCGTACACAGGTCATAATGAAACTCAAGCGAAGCGTAGAGTATAAAGTGTCACGGTTGCCGGTAGTTGTCGAGTTTACCCATAGGTTTACATATTGCTGGTGTAAAGTGAGAAACGAGGGTGTAAAAGGAAGACGGGAAAGACGAAGAACGAGAGTGAGACAGAGAGAGAGAGAGTATATTGTTGCCACGAAGAAGTGCCGCATATATATTCTACACAATAACTTCTGGCTGAGTTCCGATCCATTTGCAAAGTGAAAACTACAATAAAATAGTTCATATATATATATATACAATCAAGGGAGATAAAACAAGAATGAAACACTTTGATAAACATTTTGTTAATAAATTCGAAACGTAAAATAAATATTTTTAAATATACAAATGTATATATATTTTAATTTTTTTATTAAAATTTCTTTTATACTCAAAAATTTTTCGCATATAATGCAGACACAATGTGGACATATGTGAGTCCGATTTTTATGGGAAATTGTATTGTGCAACCGCATCATAAAATCACGAAAGAATACGAACGAAGGTCGGAAAAAAAAAAAAAATAGGATACAATGTCGACTGTGTATATTGTAATTCAAATTTCACTGATCGTTGCATCGAAAATGTCTTTTAGAAAGTTAAAAGAATAACGAGAAATAAAAAAAAAAATTAAAGTCATATGCATACCACATATTTTCGTAGTCACCACCGTAACATTTGCCATACACACACATATATATATATATATATATATATATAGTATACATGAGTGGATATTATACAGCTGCAGTCATATATACATATGGATGGTATGAAATTGCTGTCAGTGATGTGATGTTCAGTGCGACAGATAGAGAAAACGATAAAATGAATGAGAACACTATGATGCATTGGAGGTTTCGGAGAATGCGAGCCAGTGTGAAATTAAATACTCCACCGTGTCGCATATGTATATTTGATGGGGCACAGTGATCATAGAGGGCGGTAGTGGTCAGGTAGATATGTGTGGCACATATATTGACTTGGTGTATACGTGATGCGTATTCTCGCGGCGATGGAGATCGGATTCCATAGCAAAATGAGAGATACGGACAATCCCATTGCAGTTACGTTGAAATAAAAAAAATGTAATTATATTGACAATATATATATATAGAAGAACATTCCTACAAAATATTTTCATGCAATATATTACATAACTAGGTTAATGGGTTTTTTTTATTTTATTTTATTTCAGTTTTTTTTAATTTTTATTTCTCCGGTGGATAAAAATATTCAGCTATGAAAAAAACAAAACAATTCCATACAGTATATTTTATATATAAATTAATTGATGAAAACTGAAATTTGGAATTTTTTGCAAACGTCAATTGATATATTTCTCAATTGCAAGTCGATGTATACATCGTAAAAATGTATGTACTGATGTTTTTAATATTGGAAATGAACTATTTCAATTTAATGAAATTATTTTTATAGATAATGGTTTTCTCATTTTTTTTATTATTCAATTTGTGCAATATTATTTATTCAAAATTTCATTTTAATATTGATCGACTGAAATATATTTATTTTTATTTTTGTTTGTGGAGTATCATTCAATTTTCGTTTTATTGTGTAAATACGTGTGAAGAAGATATACGACAGGTGAGTGGTGCAAGTGAGTTTCCTCTGCACTGAGAACTTTTTAATCGAATCTAAGCACATGTTGCGGTTCACATGTATAACAGCAAGTGTGCATGAATGCATTTGATCGTTTGTAATAGAAAATAACTACATATTCAATTTATAGTAACGTCAGCATGTTAGTCGAGAAAATTGGGATACTAATCGATTAAAATGATAGTTATATATAACCTGACTCAGACTCCATTTCAACTTTGACAGTATAGCATTTTCGATAGAGTCTTTTTATATAGTGATTTGTTTAATGACATACTGTCACACACAAGCCCAATACTATTTGACGATGAACCGACTCATATCGTTCAAATGTTCACGTCACCTATGGGCTGATTACAATATTTATTTTCAAATAATACATGAAAGCTGCATAAATTTCATGCCTTTGATCCTTTGACAGCCCGATCATATTACCACGTATATCAATTTAAGTTGGCTCGCACACCTTTCATTATTAATTATATTATTTTATAATATAATCTCTTTTAATCAATCTACTAAATTAATAATTAATTTAATTTCAATCTCATTCAACGAGATTTTTCATTCAAACACATCAAATTAAATCACTGCATTTTATAATAAAATAAAATTTATTATAGATTAAAAAATATATAAAAAGTTCTGACTGTATGTCACGAAGTCAGTCTCTATAACCACGTCAATAATATTTTTTTGTTTATAGTCAAACCAGCATACATATTATACGTCAGGTATTTTCAGTTTTAATTATCCCTTTACTATATCAGCATGCGTCTAAATTAAATCACCAAGTCTAGACGTCTGTTCAATCCATGCATATTAACAATTTCACAATGAACATGTAAAATTTATCGTATATAATACAAACGAATCCATACACGAACAACTGATAATTACCTTTGAATTACTTGTTATCTACCAGTCTGTCGATAAGTATACGAACAAATATTTATTTTGATATTTAACAAATTTCCATATACATTATATAGTATATATTTCATGAGAAATCTGTATTGATTGTTGCTATTATTATTAGGGATCATCAGCTAATTTTTGTAAATTTTCGCGTGCGCCAGAATACATGTACTACTATTATTGAGTGTATTGTCATGTGACAAAGGGGAATACTAAAAGCGAAGAAAATCTAACTGAAAATACTCGTTGCATGTTATTTGGCCAATAACTATGACCTTTTCGATGGCAAACATTAAGAAATTTCCAATTGGCTGGACATACCCAAAAATTTCCAATAGCTGTAAAATAATTAAAGGAAAAGTTGACAAACAACGCAGAATTTTTGCGCCTGGTGTCTTTTCCTGTTCTCCACGGCCACCACCTAAATGTCCATTAAAAAAACCAATAACAAAAATGAATAATCGCCCACCAACACCATCATCTAAAGGCATTGAGATAGCTATGAAAACGGAATACTTTGGCATAAATTTTTTCGTATCTCTGTGCATTCTTGCGTTCATCATCAGTGCTATGATGTGGCTCAGCGCGACTTACGTGCCGCCGCCTACTGAGACGAGACCAACACTGCCATCCAATCCCCAGGCAATGGGCTCTGGGGAGAAACGTGATCGCATTCGATTTTCCGATGAAGCAACGGTTCACCAACCACAGAATATATAAATTGCATAGAATTGAAACTTATATATACATATATATAAATTGAAAGGTAATTTTAAAAAGACTATTTGAATTTTTAAAAGAATTATTATTTTTTGTTGTCCATATTATATGTCTAAAAAATTTGTCATTAAATTAAATTTGACATTATTCGCTTGATACTTTTGTACAAACTGTCATTGGAAATCAATCGATTGACATTAATCCATTTCATAAAACAGTTCCAGTGAGATAATTCCACTATTGAAATAACAATGACTTGAATGATTGATGTGGTGGGTGATTATTAAATTTACATATAACATGACTGTGGAAAGTTCCTGCACGTAGAATATAACGACAGCACGGCATTTGGGGTTCGAGGTCAATCTACAAGACCACTTTATTCACGACATCGTTTCCTCTGCCCTTCGTATATGGCATTAGAAGAAGAACTATACAAGCGCACACTTCCATAACATCCCATGCAAGTTTGCCAGTTACCAAACACCATTCTGACCCTGGTCATTCACGGTAGAGACATCGCTGCGCTTTATATTCAAACAATACATTCATTTGGCCTTTATATATTCATGTACATTCATATATACATATACATATATTCAAACTACCAACGAAATTTTGTGCTTTCATTACCGGACTATTATAATTGACAAGTTTATCATTCGCAGTAAAGAAGCCATAACCATTTGAAAACTTTTGAACTCTCTATTATACTCCGTGGGTTCATAATTTCTTATTTAATTAGAACTAAACACTCTCTAGTTTCCCATTCAACCGTGTGTATATATACACATCCATTGTTTTATCAAATCTTCATTTGTATGATTTCGAAATTTCCGAATTAATAATAGAATTTAATTTGTAGAAGTGAAATCATATAAATAATCATACCTAAACTTTTAGGTTATATTAGCTTCTCATTCATCCATTGATTTCCATCAATTTCAATAAGTGATTGGTGATATTGCATTTCATCTTATAAGAATCCCCTTGAAATATTGATTGCAGTGAATTGGATTGAATTATGTCAGCAAGAAATTGAATGATACCAATTTATGTTTCATTTATTTATTTTTATCCATAATTTATGTTAATTATTTATTACTGATACTCTTAAAAATGAAAAAAATTGTCGTTAGTTTATTTCCTCTGAGCTATTCAGTTCTTTCACAATTACATTACAATAAAAATCAATAAGTGTTCGGATACGTTGGTTATTTTCAACGGATTTCAATTCATTATTTAATTCAGTTTTTCCAATGACAGCGTCATTATTTATAATGGATTGCAGATCAATTATTGGTAACGTATATTTTATTTGATTCCAACCGAGAATTTTTACTGCAGTGGGTTTACATTTATGATCGTGTCGAAATAAAATATGATTGATGTCGAATTTACCATGACAGATTGTTGTTTCATTTGAATTCCCTAGAATAAGTTCAACAGCAGATTCCACTTCTCTAAAAATCAATATAAATCAAATTAATAATTATTAATAAATACTATTTTTGTTTGAATTCACATACCTATTGAATGAAGAAATGCTATCAATTTTTGCGGAATTACATGTTGCAATTTTAGCGTAAAACTCTCGAAATTTTGCAAAATTTTTTTTTTTCAATTTAATTCCACGTGCGTGAAATTTCCCTATCGCTATTAAACACAATTTCAAATGGTCCTCATCCAATAAAACGGAATGTCGTGAATATTCAATAGCTTCAACATCTTCAAGAACAATAACTGGCCTTCCATAGCGGCCCATATCAGCCACATAACACTTGGGAAAAATATCCAATTGATACACCGCAATCATTTTACTGTAGAATATCTCTTCATTGAGAAAACGACCGTAAGCATATTCATCATTCTGAGCATTGTGTGGCAACAATTTTATGATAACAGCAAATATTTTTGATACACCCGAAAATTTTATCGTAACTCGCGCTCGATATAATTCGCAATGATATTTCACTTCAACAGTTTTCAAAGGCTCTACCATAATTGAATCGAATTCAACAAATTCTCGTGATCCACTTTCGCAAAAACATCGATTATGTACCATTTCCGGGATAACATCATTTTTAATAAAATTCATACTATCTTCCTCAACTTTATCCATTTTGTTTTGTAATTGTGACACAATTAATTTTATCAACAGTCATGTGAATTAACTATCAATATATCCATATGTAATAAAAATTATACGCAACCTCTTGTGTGTTTATAACTGATATACGTATGCACACGCTCATTCACTGTTTACTGACGTCTATCGAGTGGAATTCACACTAATGATACTGTCTATCCCACTACTTATTTGATTACGGAACTCTTCGTTCATTGGCATCATGGAACAAGTTTATTGTCAACCTGCGCATTGGCTGATGCAACACATACACACAAAACATCATAATACAACCACTGGCATACACATTTGCCGCTACTATATGATATGAGTAAATAAGGCGCGCCGAAAAAAAAAATAAAAAAATATCTGAAGCTCACAAAGGCCTACATTCAATTAATCCATCTCGATATTCTTGTCATAACACATAAAATTAGGAAAAAAAAAACAAAACAAAACAAAAAATTATAAAAATTATATGTCAGATAGTACAAAATTTCCAAGTGACTTAACATTAAATTGTCCACACCTCAATCATTAAATTTGAACTGAAAATTTCCATGAATTATACATCGTCAGCAGGACAAAACGGAGGCAATGAACCCAAGCGACAAATGTATTTGCTCAACGACGCATAGCATATCGGCATTTAACCTGTTTACATACACTCAATCCCCATCAATAATGTCCTATCGCACTATTCCACATATATACTTATTGCAGGTAGGTTGATATGCCATGAAAATTCAATGCCGCAAATAGCTCCCACGACGTATCGCAATGCCGTAACTGAAGCAAGTCAAAATAATTTTTTCCAACAACAAAATCAATCCCAATCACAACAGCAAAGACATCAATTCCCACTTCAACAATCCCCCAATCACTCAATACAGTCGCAATTTGTTAGCTATCCAATGAGTCAACAAGGTATAATATCTATTTACAACAATAATGTAACGCAATCTATCATATTTATTTGTCATTTATTTTTATTTAATCCATTAGGAAATTGCTATTCAAATAATCAACCACCATGTCAACCGAATTTTTCATGTTCGAATCAACAACCAATACAAAATTCCTTTCAAACACAATATCCAATGGCACACAATTCTCCACAAGCAATCACCAACTCACAACCACCTTGTGGCACCACCTTATCACCAGCAGCACTTGAACAAATTCGAAATGCGTGTATGCCACCAACCGCACCAATATTTATTTTACCAAATAATCCAATGCCTGTACAAGCACAACAACCACAACAAATGACTGGACCATTGTCAAATTGTCCTGGTATGAGACTATCTTGTGGTACATCAACACCATTATGTTATTCACCACCGTCTTGTTTTCCCTATCCCGTTCCCATGCCAATGTTCAATCCTTTTGGAGCACCAACAGCCAATATAAAAGAAATTACAAATTGTAATTGCCCTCCACGACGTTGTATTGAATCGTGTAAAGCACCGAGTTGCCTAACTAATTGCTGCAATGAACATTATTGTGTGGCAACTAGTGATGATACAATTTGTGCAAAAAAAAGTTGTCCATCATCGATTAATCTTCAAGCATTGGCGTCACAATTACTCGCAATTAAAGGTGTGATATCTTGCGCCACAACGAGACTTGTATTACGTAAAGTTTCGGGTTCTAATATCACCAATACAATGGAGGAGACAATTGAACGTGCAAGAAGAAGTATTCATGCATTAACGCAAGACCAATTGCTAACAGAATCACGGAATGCACAGCAAATAAATGCATTGATTAATTTACACATGACAGCGAATCCGCCGGCGAACGTTATTCCAATACTCACGACCATTCAATTGAAAGTAAATTTATTGAAGAGCTATGTTGAAAATTTAATTAACTGCAATTTAATGGAAAATCAAAGTGTTGGCGCGGAGGGAAGTGGCTGTTTGGATATAATGACATTATCATTGAAGTGTGATAAGGATTTACGTACAATGTTGGCGACATTGCGTCAAAAAGAGTGTGATGAGAGAGTGAATCTTAATTTTGCACCGTATCATTCACAACGTGCCATTGCCGAGTGTCGACTACAAAATATTGAGAGTAAAATACGTCAAGTTGAGGCGGAAATAGGACGAAGGAGGTGCACGATGGTGCCGAGAATTCCTATTCAACACGAAGCTCCGGGTGTTGGTTGTAGAGGACCATGGTATACATATCCAGGCACTCTGCCATGTCTCACTCCTTTTGGGCGAGAGACCATTCCACAACCGCAATGCTGTGAGTCACCAGATCCTTTTCAAATTCAAGTACGTAATACAAGAAGACTAAACCTCAAACCACATGTTGGTAGTCCAGAAACCACATACTGTCATGGGCCTGGTCAAATGCAGAATCAGAGAGAAATCATTTTTGCACCAAAAAATAAATATCAGAGTGATAATAATAATAATAATAATAATGAAAATTCTAAACAATCAAATAGTCATGATGAAAATGATTATGATTGTTGCTGTGATTGTAGCAAATCATCGGATGATGATAGCCCGGATGAAGATAAAAAAAAACTTCGATTAATAATGAAGAGAGCACATCGTATCAATAATGATAATACAAATATTAGCAAGAAAAAAGTGGTGGATTTTGTTGGAGAAAATATGTCAATCGGACATATAATAAATAATGTAAAGTTGACGGACGTAGAAATGGAGGTGCCTGAACAGGATATTACTGATCGTAGAAATAATACCTTACCAATAGTTCACAAAGACAATAGAAATAAATTGAAAGAAAATATTGTAAATAATAATATGAATGCAAGTCATGAAAAAGAAGTAATTTTGTTGCATAATTCGAAAGAATTAAAATCATGTAGGAAACCATTTATTCGTACAATGCATGGCAGTGAAAACGGAGAATATTCCGCATCATTTGAAATGCCTTTAGAAAATATTTTCAAGTATCAAAGCCACAGCAAAACTGAAAATCGGATAGGAAAAAATTCCTCCAATACTATCTTGGCCAAGACAAATTCTTTGAATGCATTTAAATTTGAGAAAAGTCTTGGAGAATATTATATGGATTTTGTTGGTGAAGACCCGTTGAGTGATATTGAGAGAAACATGAGCGGTGGAATTGGTGCGACGGATGGAAAAATACGTTAACCGACACATAAAACTGCATGGTAAATACCGGATTATAACGAAAATATGAATAAGTATAAATATATATAAATTTATATTTCTATATTCATTTTGATTATTAAATTTCGTATTTGCGCCATGGTGAATTATTAAATAGACATCTCATCACACAAAATTTCAATGTAGCTATATTTTAGCGTCGTACTGACTTCTTGAAATACCACAAAATCCATACACATTTCCACGTTAAACCGCAAACTATATGTAACATCTTTGCACAAACATTTATTTAAACTAGAAACATCTTCATTAATTTTCTTTTTCCTTTTTCTCCTTATTTGCATTGAAAAATAGCAAAACTACTTTCAATGTAAAGAAAAAAAAATATCTATAAAGAAGCAGACAAGAATGATGATGATACTAATTCCCAAGAGAAAAAGTAAATGCATCATATGGGCTCGTTGTCGAGCACTCTAAACCCTTTTTCCACAAAATCAAGGTAACATGACGTGATGAGCAACAACAATGATGAAACTGCGAGTGATTGTGTTTCCGATGCACTTTACATCAACGATAATCACACTAAATTATTTACATCATTTCTTGAAGAAAAATTGCTACTTTAAACTCTCACCTATCGTTCATCAAAAGTTCGCGTACATTGATTGGCGGTAATTCTTTTACTATTAATGGCTGCTACCAGTTGTTGTTGTTGTTGTTGTTGTTGTTATTGTTGATGCAGTTGTTCAAATGAAATTTCGGATTCCAGTGCAGGAAATACTAATAATGCAAATGTTCAACAAATACCATATAAGAAACTTGAGAATAAACTAAGAGCAAATAAAATGAAAGTACATGACAAGATTTTCAAAATTAGGTAAAGTTACGAGAATTTATTTGACAAATACAGATTGAAATAATAAATAAGACACAATAAAAAAAAAAAATATAATTTCGCCATTTCGTGTGATTCTGATGAAATATCAACTTCTTCGATAAAACATATGATTGATGATGTCAAGACCAAGAAACAGATATGTTTTAATGGGACGAACAAGTAACGATCAAAATCACAATAAGTTGAAAAAGTCGACCAATGAACAGAGAATTTTATTGATAAGAAGTCGACCCAATATTCTTCAATCAACATCAAACGAACAGACAATTCCATTCACAGTAGTGACGCCACCGCAATCTATAGAAAATTTTCCCGTACTTTCATCACAATCTTCAAAATCAAACTATTGCAATCTCGGCAGTAATCCAATGCACAATTTGTGGAGTAGTAAAAACTTTTGGTCGCTTTGAAGAATTAAAGAGTTGATGCTGGAAGATAAAAACGTGATAAATGGAATGAAAGAAAATACGTTGAGTTCGAAAAGTTTAAGGTAGGAATTTTTCAAACGGTCAAAATAAATAATAAAAGTTGGTACGCTGGATGAAACGATAGGTTATGAATTTTCATTAGGAAGCCATAAAGAAAAATTCAACAATTTTCATTCGATGACGTATTTCATATCGCCAATTATTTCACGACACATGAATTGATATCTGCAGTAATCTTTGAGTCTATCTATTCAAAATTGTCATTTAAATTTAGGGAGAAGTCGAACGACAATCACTTTGTACATTTGTGAATTCATCCAATAATAAATATATAAAACATTATTGATTGCTTTCAATTTGCGTCATATATTTTGTGTGATTTGACTTTTGATATATATATTAAATTTCTTAAAATCTATATTGGATTGGTTACAATTGTAGAAGTGAGCATAACATACACACTTCTTGGCCGCATAAATATTCAATGATAAACTTTAATTATTTGACATTCGAAAATATCGAAAATAAAATAATGATAATAAAATTTCGTCTCCAAACAAAAAATTTAATTCAGACATTCAAATATGTCCGTTTTATTATCATAATAGTGGAAAAACCCGGAGAATATTTATTAAATAAAATGTTGATTGCCGCTTGTGCTTTTTTTTTTATCAATGATTGTACAAAATGTATTTTAAAATAACAACAGAATTATTTGGGTATTCACCCGTTGAATACGTCATTTGTTTCGAAATTTACACGAGTTTTAGTGTTTATAATTCACGTGTACTTTATAATTTGGAATTTGCAAATTAATGTCCACCATTGCCCCATCGACTACCGGATGCAAAAGTATTTCGCGTGTTTCCAATTTTGGGCAAATACATTTTAAATTATCATCTACATATATATACACACACACACACGCACACACATGTATATATGTATATATAATTATATGTGATATCAATGTATAAATAAACTATGTGCTTATTATATCTAAATTTAATTATAAATATTTTAAAATCCGGATCGCAACACAGAGTGACATGTTGCCTCGCGTGGAATACCAAGAGTCGCCAACATATATGTTTTCCTTTTTTTTGTTTATTAACTTCTACACTTTATATTTTTCTTTATCTCTTCTGACTTCTAAATATCTTATAACAATGAGCTGCATTTGCAATACGTTGATTGTACATATTATTTATTATCTGAGGAAAGAAAAATTAACAGCAAAGGCCTTTTTTTTTCATCTGATTGATTCTAAATGAAATGTATCGAAGTGTCGGGCGCGCAAGACACGTCTATTAATTATTAAAAACCAACGGAAATTATAGAGTATTATTCCGAACAGTGTATACATTTTCATTTGTTTATCAAATGCATGTGATTTAAATATATGTATATGTGGACTGATGTTCGGAATATTTAAATCATTAAGTGATTTATCGTATCGCCATTTTTTTTTGTCCAGAGATTGAGTTTCTCATTTTACTTTTAAAATTAATAAATATATACAAAATTATTTACATATAACATTTACACATTTAATATTACTTAATGGATATAGAGATGAAAGAATTTTGAATAGCGTTCAACTTAATTGCTTGCGTATTCTTCACCCTTTTCTTCAAATAATTTACTTATTTCTTAATATCTATTTACGATAAATCTTTGATAAAAAAAAACTTAATAATGTAATGCGTTTTTTTTCTCTTCGTTACCCTCACGACTGTTCAATATTTCGATACAAAGATACATAAAAACTTTTGCTATTTTTTTAATCGCTTTAATATAGTTAAAAAAAACATTTGCTTTTCGATTTACGATGGTATTAAATTGGTAATCGCGACTCAATATAATTTATATTCAATCAAAATATTAGAACAATACTGTCAATTTAAACTGAACTTGTGCGCAGACATGCTTCAAAAAATTCCTTTACTATCTGCCAGATATATTGTGTTGTTCATAAATTTATTTATTTAGTTTTCTGTTATAATTCTTTTTCTTTTCATTTATTGAACGAAGGACGATATATGTGTATACATATATACATATGTATGAACACATGCATATATTAATATATTTTTATCATTCAGTTGAAGATGGAAAGTTAGACAAGGGTAATTATTCAATCATGGCAATTAGTCTTTCTTTCTGTTATTTTTCAGAGGCCTCAATTGACACACGCGACATTATTGCCATTTTTGTTATTAATGAGCATGAATTATTTTTTTCTTTTTGTCATCATATATAGGTGCAAGTTGAGTTTCTTTATTAAGAATATCTACTTGAACGAAGGCACAATCGACATAGGTAACGTTCGTGACCGTATATTGTCATATATATAAAATGAAAAACAATTATTCCATCCTCCAATTAAATTAATTAATAAATACAAAATTATTACGTGTGTATGTTAGTCTCGTTTCATATTTTTTTTTTACTTCCATTCACAATTTACAGTCGAATTTGTGTTGATTATAGCTGAGAGTATTAGAGCCATTCTTTTCGCTTTTTTTTTCTTTTTCGAATTTGAAACAAACAATAATAGAAAATAATAAAAAAATAATTGAATTCAAATTCGAAAAATTGCATTTTCTTTACTGTTTTTTTACTTTAAATATATCCTCCTCTTTATTCATTATTATTTTTAAATACGAACCAAGTAACGTTTTTTTTTTAGTTTTTTTTTTTTGCTTAGTTTGGATATTTGGTGTACTCAGCCTTCAGAAAACCGAGCTTGACCTTTATATCGTAGAACGACGGCCTGTTCTCCGGTTGTAAATCCCATGCCTACTCATAACACCACAAAAAAAAAAAACGAATCAGGAATTTATTACAATATGCCTTTCTCTCTGTAAATGCTTTTACACTGGACTTTTTGTCTTTATAACTACATGTTTATTGCATTCATACCTGTTTCATGATGTCATAAACCTCGGAAGGACATCCATCCGGTGGTTCCATCTTGTATCCTTTCTCAACACATTTTACAACGTCCGCCAATGGCTACAATAAACATAAGTTGAGAGAGAGAAAAAAATAACGGTTAAATAATATTATTGCAATGAAATTATAGTAATTTCCATGAATAAATTAATACATACTATTCGCGGATATGGAACGCGTCCAAATGAATAAATTTCCCATAATAAAATTCCAAAGCTCCACATATCCGATTTATTTGAGAATTTCTAAAAATAAATCAATCAATTAAAAATTCATACATTATTATTTAATGCAACCGTTATCCAATTATTGTTAAATATATTCACATTCTGTTTTAAAGCCTCTGGTGCGGTCCACTTAATTGGCAACTTTCCACCATCAAGTGAGAAATTTTCATCACGCGCCAAACCAAAGTCCGAGACTTTAGCTGAATTATCCTCGGCAACTAGAACATTTCTCGCTGCTAAATCACGATGAACAACATGTCGTGATTCAAGATACGCCATGCCAGCGCACGTATCGCTGATAAAAAAAAAAAGGAAAATAAATCATAACGACACAATTTATTGACAAACATTTTTTTCAGCCATCATAACAATATAAAAATATATATTTGCTCACAATGCAAAATTAATTTGATCCTTTTTGGTAACGTGCAATCGTCCACGTGATCTCAAATAATCCACGAGCGATCCTTTACTCATGTATTCAGTAACCAGGTACATATGTTGATTATTAAATACAAGACCGAGAAGTTTTACCAAATTGTCATGAATAAGTGACGTCATTAAACTGGCTTCAGCCAAAAATCTTTGTGCGGCTTCGCTATTATCTTTCAACATTTTAACAGCCACCCTCTCACCACGATAAACACCAAGTAATACATCACCAAATTCACCTTTACCAATACACTCTCGTAATTCAAGTTCATGCGTCTGTATAACCCATCCGGCCTCAACAAATGCCTTTGGATCAACGCAAAAGTCCTGTTTACCCTGCTTTGGCAATGATTTAGTCAATTGCGTACACAAACCATCCGCATCCATTTCATAATGTTCAACGAGCAATGCAAGATTTTCAAAAAATACTTCGTCATCAATTGTCAATTGATTATTTTTATATTTCACTCGATAGTGCTGTACGCGTCCTTGATAACAAACACATAGTGTATAGTCTCCAGGGAAATTTGTTGACTCTCTGACTAGAAACAGTCCGTCCTCCCTTGGTCGCAATAATCTTTCAGCTGTTTCACGCGATATTTTACCATGAAACCATCTGAAATGTCAAATACATATCGTATTGGGAACAAATCTTACAAAATAGCACTATTATTTTTTGCTGTAACAATTTAATGAAATTTAATTGATATACTCACGGCATCGCATTGAGTTTCACTTCGTGTCTCGTATTGGCCGATGGAATTGTGGTAATGGGATTGGGAACAACACTTGGCGTAAGAATTACTGGTGAGGACACAGGACTCATATGTGTTGGTACATTTTGCGATGTTATTGCCGAATGTGATGTTATTATTGGTGATACTGAATGCGGCATCATATTTGACACAGTCAAATTGGATGGAATTGATGGAATGGTGTGGATTGATTGTATTGATTGTAGTGCGTTTTGTATTAATGAATGGGCAGCAGTTACATTCGATGGTATTGTATGGTGGTTTTGATTGCCATCAACTTTACTCTGTCGGGCTGGTGCTGATACATTTGGGTAACCAGCACCCGCATTATGATAGGTTGGCATTATTGCAGCTGCCGAGTCACCAGGCATCAATGTTAACCTATTATAAACAAACACAATGAAATAACCTATTATATATTGATTATATCAAATTAAATGCTGGAAATGAAACTCGTATAAATTTATTGCAATAGAAAAATTTTATATATATATTTGTCGTGAAATGTTGTCATGTGACATTGCGAAAGATATTAATAGCACATGCGTTGTGATTGCGTGGGTGATAGGATGTTAATGTGTCCTTTTATTTTTTTTTTCTTTTCATCTTTTTACTCTTGTATTTGACATGGTATTATGTGGATGGTAAGTGGGTAAGTAATAATTCAACGAGGAGTTATGAGCATATAAAATGAAGTTACGTTAATGCAAGTGTATACATTATACGTGGATGTAACCACAGAATTATTACCATGTCTTTAATCATTGTGCGAAAAAGGAAAAAAAATTAAATAAATCAAAATGAAAATGTATGTCCAGTATCAGTTGCAGATAAACAACATCTCGGAAGAAATGTAATGCAATAACATAAATATATTGACGGCAAATTTTTATTCATTTGTATTTTTATTGCTCAGTCACGTTGAATTTAACTCTGTTGAATATTGCGTTATCTTAAATGATTTTACAGCATATTTAATCCAACAAATGGAATAAAAATTATACATGATTAAAAATTTTTTATACCATGTATTTACAATGAGCTCAACATGATATATGCCTCGCATGTTTTATCCATTCACGACACAATTAAATACAAAATTAATTTCTATCATAGAGGCAAATAAATTACCTACATTATTACAATAATTTATTAAGAAATAATATAAATAAAATAAAGTGAAATGTGATAATGAACAAGGCTAATACACGTTTCGCACGCGGTTTAACACTAACTTCTATTCGATTTCCTTTCTCTCAGTGATGGGAGGCAAATCCAGTAAGTAAAATATACAACAGGTACGACCTTGACATTGAACGAACGAAACCACAAACGTGTATTAATACAGCACATACAATGAATAATTTATTTGGCGGCTTGCTGCATAAAACGATGAAAAATGAAAAAAAAGAAAAGTCCAGTAGCACTTTGACAATTTGCATCGCAGCGCCAACGTCACACACAGCCGCTACTTTTTTTTTTATTTCATCCTCCCTACACAGACCCAAATTATTTATGACTCAACCGCGAGAGTTTTGTTTATCACCGATAAAAAAAATGGGAATAAAAACTTGTGCCGCAATAAAATGAAACAATACCATTATATTTCTATTCTATCTATGATCTACAAAATTAAATCGAATAATGAATTATTTATTTATCTATTCATGAAACAAATTGTATCTAATACTAGACGCATTGGAGTTGGCTGCATATTTCATATTCTGTCAAGGTTAAATTCAATTTAATACATCATACAAAAATTATCTCAATGACTTGAAAGAAGTCACAATATATTGGAAAATTTATCGTTGATATCACAACCATTTAGGAAATTTAAGTGACAGACGAGGTGAGCGAGTTGATTTCTGCGACAAGTTACATTCAGATAATGTCTCCTAAGTCAATGGTTTCTATGAATCCAGAAATTTCCGTACACGAAAACGTCTATTCATACATAATAATATATTAATATTATTAGAATATACATATTTATGATTAAATTTCAACAAAAAAACAATGTCTATATATGTAACATACTTGATGCAAAGTGACATCATCCGTTTCATTCAAGGCTACCGCGATCCCCCTGTCTAGGATTGGATGCATTTACACTTAATATGTAAACATATATGTATATATAATGATATGTTTCCAAGTATTCATTTTATATTGCGACAATATTCCACCACCGTGCACTCACACGTGTAGCAATTTTTTTTTTATGTCTATGCACTTTTCATAATTACATTACTGCAACTGCATAAAAGATACTTTTTTTTTATTGCCGATATATGAAGATTTATACTGAGGTGATATAAGTAAGTGAATAATGCCAGTCTTGTGCATCAGTAAATTTTAGTGGCCGTAAGAGTGTTATTGAAATGCGGTGAATATTGTTATTGGGTGGTATTTTCAATGGCTGAACCCACTACATACTTATGACGTAATTGCTCGATAGTTATTACATATGAATCATCCTTTTGTATGGAATAAATAACTTTTTAAAGCTGAGATATATTTAGCTCAATGTGTAGAGAGTATTATAATAATAATAATTTTTTTGTCTCGCAAATGTAACAAGTAAATATTAAAATGGAAAAAATAATTAATAAATTCAATCGTTCAAGAGTTAAGTTACTGAATTTTCTCAGTATATACAACATATTTATTAGATATTGAATGTGAAAATGACTGAGGCGTATGTAGGATGTAAAATCATTCCCTATTATCCACCACGCCCAATATCGTATGATTTCAAGAACGCAGGGAATGTTTGAATGATGAAAAAAAAAATCAAAAAGCAATTCCAATATCCGTTTTTCATGTGACACATCCGCGATCGCACGCCCACATAATTTTTCAACCTCAGTGGGAAGTAAAAATTTATTATTTCGTGTCGAAGAATGTGTCCACAACATTGGAATTGTAAAAATAATAATAATTTACATGAAACATTCACAATGAAACACCGATGTCGGCGAAGTACTTTTAACAGTACATGTTACTGTACTCTGTATACTCAAGTGTATTCCATCTGGCGATGGCAGCAACATGTTACGGACAGGAGAGCACCTACATATTTTATCATGACTGTTGCATTGCACACTACCACCCCGTGTATACATAAAAACACTTTCGGGACGAGTCTCTTAAAAATAATTGACCAGTCTATTCTATTTTATTTCTATTACAATCCTATTTTTTGCAATCTTTGATTTGTAAAAGTGAAAGTATATACATATATACAACTACTGTATCGAGTGAAATTATTCTTTACCGCAAATGAATACAATGAGATAAAGTAAAAAAAATCATTGAAATGATCGTGAAAAATTATTTACCAGTATGTTTTTCTCTCCACCGCAAAATAATAGCAATTTCTTTTTCTTTTTTTTTTTTCTATAGAGCACATAATTATTACAACGTCAACTATGAATGTCCAATTATAAAAGAAAAAGTGCTATTCTTATTAGCGTTAATTCTACAATATATTATCCTAGGGGTATTGATGCGAAAAAAATGACTTGTTACGGCAGGAGTATAACGCGTCATTAGGGAATTCAACGATCAGTGAACGCATATTATAGTGCGATAAATACACTAATCATTATGTCAGCACATAAAAGGTAAAAAGAGAAAAAAAAAATGAAAAAATGAAAAGGCAAATTTGGTAATATTGACAATCCAATGCATGGAGAAATGGCAATAATCAACTGATAAAATAAAGCCCAAGTATGTGGAAAATAAAAACGAAGAAGAAAATAAGAATTCACGTCACAAACGTTTAAGAGAAGTGACGGTACAAGAAACGTTGTAATCAGTACACCGCGTAGTTTTCAGTATATACGGCATGCACGCACACACATACACGGCCATGACGGTCTCACCATCGTTCTGGTGCACAGCTTAGATACTTAGGTTCAACAGTATTATTATATATAGTAGAGGCGGTGGTAAAGAGACACGCTGTGCTTGCTAAATGCGCTGCAACGAACCGTAACTCATGTGTTAGCAACAAGCCTGTCATTTTCACGTTCTCAAGATTATTTTTTCTTCATATTTCGTTTTTCTTTTTTACATTTCATATTTTTATTCACATTTATGAATACTATAATTGATAAGTAGTGTAAACGATTGAAAATTTAATACAATCAATTGTTGATATTTATGTGCACTGGCTTCTTGTTACACAGAATTATTTGAGAAAGTCGAGTGAGTTTTTGATCAATGGAAAATTGAAGGTGAGAGAAGGGAATTATAAAAGTAGTCAGTCCAATTTTAGATTATATAGAGCCATGTATGGACTTTACCACTGGCATGATAATTATAATTATCATCATCATCATCATCACCGTCAGCATTATTCAACACTGAACCATTCTCAATTGCTTTCCCATGTTTCATATCGAATTCAACGGTCACATTTTCATTTGGCTACATATCAAGGTGATTCATTCATATAGATATATATATATAAATATCTAATAAATATTTCATGATGGCTTGGCGCGATGACATAATATAAAGAGTAAGTGGTTATTTATTGTGCAGTGACAATTAGCCATATATTTTACCTAGTTCCTTGACTCACAGGCCATCCTCTAGCTGCATTGCTCGTCTGAAAAAGGAGATGTTTATTATTAGATATTAATCACACAATAACAAATATATTTATAAAGCGAATTTTTCTATTTTTATTTAATTTGAATTAATTTATTTTTTACTTTGAGATAAATGTCGTGTTCCATTAAAGTGCTATTTTGTTAGTGATTGAAGATACGCGCGTCTCCACGCCCCAATTTGTTCCTTCTGTATTTTAGGTTTATAAAGGCCCCCCTTTATCGTGCGGCAATTGTCATGAGGGTGGTGATGATGCTGCTGGAATTAATTATGGAAACAAATGCGTGAGGAAAAACATATTTCTTTTTTCTTTTTCTTTTTTTTTTCACAACACCCACCGGAAATTTCACTCCCGCCAACGTTGTCGCGCTTTCCCGTAAACATTTCCTGCCAACTCCTCTTTTTCCTCCGTCTTTTTACACTTAATATTTTATATACCTCTATTCATTATATATATATATGCGCCGCCACCAGTCTTGCTCCTTACTCGCACAAGACAATTAAACCCAGCTATAACTTGACGGGGGCGTCCGTTACTCATGCAATTAGTAAATTGCTAATTGCCGGATTTCGCACGCAAGTTATTGAAGAACTTGCTGCGTAATGATCGAATATCAAACTCCATTTATTCATCATAATATTTTTATTCATTCATTTTACCACAATTTATTGTGCGAAACTCTCGTACAATTGGCGACATTTTACAAATATTATACTATTCAAATGATTTCATGATGAATATTGAAAATATGAATGGCTATTAGGCAAAAATAATTCGTTGAGAGTGTGATTGAGATCCGAGAATCGTCTTTCCACTATGGAATGCCGTCAATCCGGGGAAAAAGACAACGAAAACGAGAGAAAGCGAGATGGGAGAGTGCTCTCCACTGTGTATTCACCATCAGTTGTCGCTCTCACGATGCTATTTATCCGCTTGCATTTAATTCTGGCCGGCGTTAATTCCTGATGGACACGACGGATACATTCGTTCAAGTGGATATCCCGGGTATATATGCATAAGTATTAAGCTAAGATACGATGAGAAGATGGGAGGATATTAGAAGGAGGTAAGGAAAGAGAAAATGATGAAGAAGAAGCGGTTCAAGTGCAAAAGTCGATCCTCAAGTCTCGTGGAATGCCGCCCATGCCACGCGGAGCACGCGACGACAACGTAACTTATGGTTTGGAGGCTTCGACATGCGTACGAGAGACGATAGTTGATTATTCCTCTGAAAAAATATATATATTTTTTGGTTTGTATTCGCAATAAATTATGAGAAATAAAAATGATTTCATCCGATCAATCCTGAATCAATGCTGATGTTTCTTGTTGTTTTTATATATAAAATTTTAAATTCAATCGAGGGAATTATCGTTGAGAATTCTGTTCATTATCAAAATATATTGTCATCATGAATTATTATTGTAACATTTGTACAATAAATGTTGGTAGTTGAATAAAAAAATTAATAAAATCGAGAAATTACACCAAGATCTTTGTCAACTTTGTGACAAAACTGCAATTAATATATTGCATTTTATCACATAGCAAAATAAACACCATCAAGTTTTCATTTATAAAATAATTTAATAATATTAATTTATCGAAATATTTTTGTATTCGTCTTTGAACTAAATAATCAGTGTATGAGTAGGTGTATATTTGAGAGAACAGATACAGGTGTACTGAAAGTTGTATGAGGAAAAATTGTGAGACATAAATTTCATCGCCCATTTAAACAGCAGATTTCTCTCTATTTAATACACATTCATAATGTATGAAGAATATTACAGTGTATGCAATTATCAATGTCACAAAAGTAAAACTAGACAGAATAAAAAATAAGTGAAAATTAATATTTTATTTTTGATAATATTATCACGAAGAGAATTCAAACAGACACCGCGCGATAATCCAACATGTTCCAGATGAAATTTCAAACAATTTTTTTTACATAAAGAATGTATATGTATTTATATCATTCATGTTACTTCTCTGACAAGATGTTTTTCACATTTTCATTCTCCTGTTTTTTTTTTTTTTTTTTTCAAGTTTACATATTTGCACTCCAAATAACATGGGGATAGATGGCTCATATAACATTCTGTGCACGAGAGCATCGTCTCAGCGTGTGTCACTCGATTAACGCCTACCTTTAACCATCGAGTGTACCGAAGAGAAGCGAAAAAAAAAAACAAAAAATAAAATGAAATAAAATAAAAAAATGTAAGGATTCGCAAAGGCACACAGCGACGAGATAAAAATAACCCTGTGCTATTGCAGCGACCACACACACACACACACACACACACACACACACACATGAATATATATATATTCATACTCGCACACATCCACACACTTTTGATAAACAGTCATGAATTCAAAAACAAAGTGAGTTTCCTTAATGATAAATATAAACGACATATATATTATCT
>CAJUYH010000348.1:12814-43543 GCA_910591685.1 Galerucella tenella | reverse complement strand
ATCTGTTCAATAGATATATAGATTTATATAAATCTTGAGTGGTGTATATGCAGTCAGTGTAAATCGCACTATTTAAAACTTGTGACGCGATATGAAATTTTTAGCAGGTCCTGGTGTGCAGGTCCCTTATTTTTTAAATGAAAAGAATGAAAAAAAAAAAAAAAAGATTCACTCACCCGTCCATGAAAATTGTAAATGAAAATTTCGTAGATAATCGTAATAATCTAATTACGAGCAACACTGTCACAACTATTGTGATAATAAATTATTATTATTATGTTCACTAAAACGCCACTGTGAAGGACGACACAAACATAACACGACTGCGAACGTCACGCACTCATTGTGGTTGAACGGCCATTTTGCTACAAACAGCGAAGAGAAACGTTCGCCGTAGTGGCGGCTACGCGCACTCAATGATGTGATGGAGCAGTGGTGGCAAAATAATGTCGGGAAGCCCCGAACACTTCCGATATATTACGGCCAATATATATAATATGTATATATATATATATATATTACTGCGGTAACTTTATCGAATATATATATGCTATGTGTGGATATATGGATGTGTGTATATACAATAAATGTGATGCACTGGTTGTGTAGCCAATGCTTTGGCTATAATTAATGATAAAATAGAAAACCGCCACTGTTGAAAGTGGCGCCACTTCTATACGACGATGGGGATTCCGCGCGATATTTGAAAAGGATATAAATGATTTTATGAAATTTGGAATAGTTGATTGACAAATATTCCATAATATGGCTGTTAACTGCTTCAATAATGAAACAGAGACGTCAATGAATTTTAATCTGATTAATTTTCCGACATTTTTATAGTAAGGCCATGGTTTTTTCTACATACTCAGTATGTATTGTACGTGAAAATAAATTCAAACATAATCGTGAATTGAGTGTTAATTATTTGTAGATTTATTTGCATACTTTTGTATTTTTGGCAATGTAAATTTATATTTATAAATTATTTAGCGTAACAAAAATGTAATATGAGAAGCGCGGGAATATATTTGAAAAATGTATAAAAACAACAAACGAATAGGCCAATGACTAATATTAATTGTCGTTTTATTTCTTAATTTTCATCGATTATATGTAGAGAATTATAATTATAATCATGAAATTTTTTCTTTATCATGGCTTTTATCTCTTCATGATGATAATTATTGCATCTGCAGCTGCTGACATCTATGCAACAGCTGATCGATGACACCCCCTATATCAATCATGGCGGTACCCACCACATCGAGAATGTTTAATGTGATATTTACGCGGTGAATTACATTCGTGCAAAATAAAAATTGTTTTTTATGTGTATGAATAGTGAATATATTATAACAATTATTTTATATATCAAATAAATTTATTTCGATTTTTTGCTTTAATTAATTTATCGTTTGTTTGGAATTTGTTGCGAGATAGTGTTATTTGTTCATCACCAAACTTGACAGATGAAAATTATTATTGTCAGTATTTTACGAGAAGTTTGGCGTAATTGTACAATTCACAGTAACAGGGTCATGAAACAATGATGCCGATCAAGGATAATCAGGATGTGGCATGTTTCTTGGTCACGAAACACTCGTGGAAGGGAAAGTGAGTAACAATTCCATTGTTTTTTTCATTCAATTAATCAAACAACAATTTCCAGTGTTTTCGTATTAATCGCCAAAAAGAAAATGGTAAAAGAGATTAAAAAAATATTTTTAACATTTTTAATTATCTGTTTGTATGTAAAATATGATTGATTAATATCGTCACATTACTGCAGATACAAACGTATTTTCTCAATTGGATCCATGGGTATAACGACATATAATCCAAGCAATTTGGAAGTAACTAACAAATGGGAATATGCGGATTTTATCAATGTACTGCCCACAAATCGAAATCAACTTGGATTACATGAATTCAGTATCACAATGAGAAAAGATCGTAAACTTGACACAATGAAATTTAGTTCAGAACACAGATCGCACTTATTAACTGAGGCATTGAAATTTCGTAATCAATTTGCTGCAAAACCGAAAGAGATACTGGTGAGTCATGTTTATTGAATTTTCACGATTACGTGTTATCATTTTAAACACATAACTGCTATCAATATTCGATATATAAATTTCATAGGCATGAAAATTGAATGCTGAAAAAGCATTTCGAAAATATATTGTTTCTAAACAAAATTATTTAGCAATTGTTTTCAAAAGAAAAAGAAACATCGCTATTTTTATTTTTATCAATTTTTTTTTCTTCTTTTTGTTTCAATTGTAGAGGTATCAAGCTTATAAACATCATTGGTCCGACACGAGATTGCCTGTAGTATTAGAAATAACTCCGTATAGCTTGGACCAATTAGATCCAGCAACCAATATGGTATTGGCAAGTTATTGCTACAAAGACATGGAGGGATTGGGAACAATGAAAGATTATCCGGATGGCTTTGTAATTGTTAGCGGTGGTTTTGGCCGTTTACATTTATTTGCATCGCAGCATATTGACGAGATCAAACGTAAAATTGTTGATTCAGCACATACAAATTTGGGATTAAATATTACGGTATTGAAAGAAAAAATACCGCTCGACGAGTTTATTATGCAGCGATTGGGTAGATATAGTAATGATGAACATATTACAAGTGTATCTGAATTTACTGTACATAAAATTTCGTCCAGACATTCCGATCCACAGCGAAGAACATTGTGTTTATCTGACACATGTATTCTCGAGAGAGATCCGCAGACTTACAATATATGTACGCTCAGACCACTTGCCGATATATTTGCGCTTGTACGTGACAATGCAAATCCACAACTCTTTACAATACAATATTTGAATGGACAAATGCGAAGTTATATGGCAACTGATCGTGATTCATTATTGGCATCATTATTAGATGGCGTTAGAGCATCGGGTAATAGAGATGTTCATGTTAAAATGAGTCCAATTGCACGTGGTAAGCGACTTGGTCCATTAAATTTACCCGTTGATGAAGAGGTTGAAACGAGTCACGTTAAATTTCTTCAATTGCCACCTGGCGGTCGTCCATTCGCTGAAATACTTGAGCGATTTAATGCCAATGTACCGTATAGCGGTCTACATTATTCTCTCACACAAGATGTAAGCATGTATGAAAATATTTTTCTATTCAGTTATATTAATATGATTTATTTTGATGTTATCAATTGATAATTGATATCAATTATGCAGTGGCAATTGTATACAGTTCATTGAAACGGATTTGGAATTCTTCCTACAAATTTATTTTATCTTATTACTATTGCTATATATTTACAATCAAAATCTAGTCAAATGAATGGATACAATGAAAAAAAAAAAAAAAAACAATCAATCTACTGACAATATGAATGAAAAACAAAGAGAAATATGCAACAGCGATGTCTATAATTTTTGTACAGGGTTGCAAACCGGTTGAATGGGCTGTAACAACATTGCAACTAGAGGTACACAGACTGATGAATGACTACTTGCAGGGATTGTTCACTGAGAATAAAGATAAAATTATAATTGGCGCATTGAGTTCACTTGTTGGTCGTGATTTGGAAACGAATACTGAAGTTGAAGCGCAATTTCATGCATTGCGCCGCCTTGTTGCGAGTAAAGTTGGTTTTATGGCATTTACAACATTACCGGGTTTTCGTGAATCAATTGGAAATAAAGTTGTACAAGCATTGAAACGACAGGATTGTGGTGTGACACAAGCGGCAATCGATTGTATTTGTGCATTAATGCAAGCAATGCATGATGATTGCGATTTACGTCAGGAACAATTGAATAAAAGTAGTTTGCTCAGTAGCAATAAATTTTTGGAAAGTCTACTTGATATGTGGATCAATCACGTTGTAAGAATTTTCATCAACTTAAATACGAAGAAATACCAGAAAAAATAATCATTTGCATACAAAATGAATTTAATTAAAATATTCATTGATATATTTTAATATAATGTTTATTTATTTGGTTTTAGAATCATGGTACAGGTGCACTGGTAGTATCAGCCATGTTGGATTTATTAACATTTTCATTGTGTGTACCGTACAGCGAAACAACTGATGGCAAACACTTTGATAATTTACTTGAAATGGTCGCGGCGCGTGGCCGATCATTATTCAAACTTTTTCAACATCCATCATTGGCGATTGTTAAAGGTGCTGGATTAATTATGCGAGCAATAATTGAAGAGGGTACACCTGAAGTTGCGGCTAAAATGCAAGAACTTGCATTGGCTGAAGGTGCCTTACCACGGCATTTATTAAACAGTTTATTTACTGTTGGTAGCGACGGTCGTTTATTAACTCATAGACAATTGTGCAGGCATTTAGTTGGTTTGTGGGTTACCGGACATCCTACTGCAATGGGTTTGTTGAAGCGAATTTTGGTGAGTCAATTTAAATATACTCCAATGATAATTTGAAAAATATTGTTTAACTTGAAATTATTAATTTTTTTTTTCACAGCCTGGTGGTCTGTTAGTTTATCTTGACTCATTAGAAAAAGTGCCGGATTCATTTTTAGAAGAGGAACGTTTGAATAATCGTGACAATTTAAAGATTGCTATTGATCACGCATCAAAAAATAAAAAAGGAGCCCAATGGGTTGCAGTGGAACGTCACATGCGTTTAATTGAACGTCATGTTGAGAATGCATTGCAACATTGGGGTGCACGCATTGGTATTGAGAGACGCGAAAAAATAAAAGAGCGACCAATTGTTTTACGTAAAAGAAGAGAGAGAATAAAATCCGAAGCCAATTGGAAATTGTTTTATTATAAATTTAATCAAGATCATGCCATGCCAAATTTAATATGGAATCATAAAACACGTGAAGAATTGCGTACAGCGCTTGAAAATGAAATTCGTGCGTTTACCGCTGATAAAGATTTATCAGGCGGTACGTTAATCGCATGGAATCATCGTGAATTTGAGGTGCAATATTTATGTTTGTCCGATGAAGTTAAAATAGGAGATTATTATTTGAGATTGCTACTGGAAAAAGATTGCCCTGATAATCCAATAAGAAAATCGTTAGTACAATATATATTTAATTTCAAAATACATCATTCCATTAAATAAAAACCTATTATAATCCTTTTGTCTTTTCTAATTATAGATATGAATTTTTCAATGATCTGTATCATCGATTTCTATTAACAACTAAAGTAGAAATGAAGTGCCTTTGTTTGCAAGCCATGACAATTGTATACGGTCGTTATTACGAGGACATCGGTCCATTCTCCGACACAAAGTATATCGTTGGAATGTTGGAACGTTGCACAGATCGCACGGAACGTGATCGTTTAGTTATGTTTATACATAAATTAATATTGCATCGGAAAAATGTCAAAGATATAATGGATCAAAATGGCGTACGGGCATTGGTTGATTTACTAACATTGGCGCATTTGCACACATCACGCGCCGTTGTACCAACACAAACAAATGTAATTGAAGCGGGACCTGAGCAAGAAAGAATTATGGAAAAAGAATGGTATTACAATGAAGGTGATCGACGCTCTGGACCCGTAAGCTTAAAAGAATTAAAACACATGTATGTGACAAATAAAGTCAATCACAAAACAAAAGTTTGGGCACAGGGACTGGATGGTTGGCGAATGATATCGCAAGTACCACAATTAAAGTGGACTTTAGTTGCCAAAGGTACACCCGTTGTTAATGAAAGTGAATTAGCAACACTTATATTGAACATATTGATACAGATGTGTGAGTATTTTCCAAGCCGCAATGCAGATAATGCTATTATTCGTCCACTGCCACGTGTAAAAAGACTTTTATCTGATCTTCAATGTTTGCCGCACGTTGTACAATTGTTACTAACATTTGATCCAGTATTGGTTGAACGTGTCGCAACATTATTGTGTGAAATAATGCGAGATAATCCCGATGTATCGAAAATTTATTTATGCGGAGTTTTCTATTTTATACTTATGTATACTGGTTCTAACGTGTTGCCAATCGCAAGATTTTTACAATTGACACATACAAAACAGGCATTTCGCGGCGATGACAATACACCGTCTGATATTATGCAACGTAGTATACTTGGACAATTATTGCCGGACGCTATGGTATCATATCTTGAGAATCATGGTGCTGAAAAATTTGCACAAATATTTCTCGGTGACTATGACACCCCCGAAGCAATATGGAATGCCGAAATGAGACGAATGTTGATTGAAAAAGTTGCGGCACATATTGCTGATTTTTCACCACGATTGCAAAGTCACATAATGGCACGTTATCAATATATTGCAATACCAGCCGTGCGTTATCCACAATTGGAGAAAGAATTATTCTGTCAAATATTTTATCTTCGACATTTGTGTGATACAATTAAATTTCCGAATTGGCCGATACCTGATCCGGTGCATTTATTGAAAGACGTTTTGGACGCGTGGAAAAAGGAAGTGGAAAAAAAGCCACCGATTATGACTGTGGACGAGGCGTATAAAGTATTGGGATTGCAAAGTGGTAAACAACATAATGAGGGTGATGTTAGAAAGTCGTACTATAAATTGGCGCAAAAATATCATCCGGATAAAAATCCTGAAGGACGTGATAAATTTGAAGCGGTGAATCAAGCTTATGAATTTTTGTGCAGTAGAAGTTGTTGGACAACAGATGGACCCAATCCCGATAATATTGTTTTGATTTTACGTACACAGAGTATACTATTTCATCGTTATATCGCGGAATTGCAGCCATATAAATACGCCGGCTATCCACAATTAATAAAAACAATAAAACTCGAAACAGAAGATGAACGATTATTCTCAAAATCTGCACCATTATTGTCGGCTGCCAGTGAACTCGCATATCACACTGTTCACTGTTCAGCATTAAATGCCGAAGAATTGAGACGTGAAGGTGGCTTAGACGTTCTCTTGGAGGCGTATACACGATGCGTTTCGGTCTTGAATAATTCAAGCAAACCGGACGAGGTTGCTGTACAAGTTTGTATGCAAATAACTCGATGTTTCGCTGTTGCCGGAAATTTCCGTGGATGTCGCGATAAAATTGTCGAATTGCCGCAACTTATCAAGGACTTGTGTCGTATTTTACACTTTAAACATTTAACAAAACTATGCTCGGTCGCTACTGAATGTATTTCATCGCTTGCAATCGATAGTATTTTACAAATGCAATTGTTGCAGTCAGGTGCACTGTGGCATTTGCTTTTATTTATGTTCAATTATGATTATACATTGGAGGAGGGTGGTGTTGAACGTAATCAAAATGAAAATCGTCAGGAAGTGGCGAACAACTTGGCGAAACTCGCGGTAAAAGCTTGCGCAAGACTTGGTGGATACATGAGCGGTGAAAATGAAACGCCAATTAATCCAGTCACTGTCGCCGCATTGGAGAGTCTTTTCACACCTTATTTATCACGACAACTAGCCAAAGATCAGCCCGAGGAAATTTTGAAAATATTGAATTCAAATTGTTCAAATCCATATCTTATATGGGACAATGGAACACGAGCTGAGCTAAGTGAATATTTGGAAATAAAACGACAAGAGAAATTAATTGGCAGTTTGGAGCATGATTTCAGTGATTTTAAATACAGTGCGCACAATGATGAATTAATCATTGGTGAAATATTTGTTAAAGTTTACAATGAACAACCGTCATTTCCAATTGAGAATCCAAAAGGTTTTACCATTGATTTATTGGATTTTCTATCAAAATCATCAGATTATCTTGCGTCATTGAGTAGTATGGCATTATCAAATAAAGACCAAGGAAAATTGCGAACAATTGTCATGTCATTGGAGGCATTGAAAAATGTAATAATAAATAATCCAGGAATTGAAATACAATGTATTGGACATTTCAAATTATTATTTAATTTATTGAGTTGCAATCATTTCAAACCTATACAAAAAGGTGCATTAGAAGTGATTAATAATGTTACGAAAAATAATGAATGTGTCAATGATATTGCGGCGAATGAAGTTGTTGTGCATTTATTATTGGCTTTATATACTTTAAAGGAGTGCCAATTATTAACACTAGAAACACTTTATGCATTGATGAGCACGACGAAAATTGTAAAGGATGCGCTTGCAAAAGGTAAGAAAATAAATATTCAATTTATTTCATTTTCTCCTGCATTCAAGTGTGAAACTTTGAAAAAATGTTGATCAAGTGAATTTTATTTTGCACTATTATGTTTTGCAGGCGCGGTCATTTACATTCTCGATTTGTTTTGTAATTCGCCAAATACTCAAATACGTGAGACCGCAGCGGAATTATTGGCAAAAATGTCGTCGGACAAATTGGCCGGGCCAAAAGTTAAATTGGATTTATCAAAGTTTCTTCCACGATTATTCGGCGAAGCAATTCGCGATGCGCCCAAACAATGTGTACACATGTTTGAAACTAAACACGAGAATCCAGAATTAGTTTGGGATGACGAGGCTAAAAATCGTGTATCAAGAATAATTGGTGAATTGAAAGATGATTATTATTCCGCACAAAGACGAAATCCAAATGTAACATTAAAACTGCCAGAGATTCAGAATAATTTTGATACAGCGACAAATGAACCAGTTGTCGGTGGTGTTTATTTACGATTATTTATTGCCAGTCCCGCGTGGGCTTTACGAAAACCGAAGGAATTTTTGAGCGATCTCATGGATACAACATTGTCATTGATGTCAAGAGATAATACTGATCAAGACATGTTGGAATTGACTACACAATCACTAGTTTGTTTATTGCAAGCTCAACCGGCATTGGCTGATCAAGTGCCATCACTTGGACATATTCCACGTTTGTGTCGACAAATGGCGGTGCGAAATAGCCAGCCATCAGTTTACAAAGCGGCAATACTTATTTTACATCAATTAGCTACGAGTGAGGTATGGAATTCTAATAAAATCGCAACGAAAAATAAAATAAAATTTCTATCATTAATTCTCGCAGTAATAAAAATGTCTGTTTTGTGTTTATTTTAGATTTGTATAAATTCAATATGTCAAACAGATTGTATAAGTCCATTAAAATTCGCCATGCAATCAAGAAGAGATATGATTGCGGTGGCATGTGAAACATTGAATCGTTTATTTGCTACTAATGAAGATCGTTTGATAAAACAGGTCAGTTTAATATTTGATTATAAAATCACCGAAAAATTATTGGTTCTATTTCAATTTCTAAATTGTTTGTTTTGTATTTTTATTCAGGCACTCGAAGCGGAAATGGTACCATATCTTCTTAATATTCTTGAAGGTCGATTGGATTTAATTGAAAATCCAGCAACAACAAAAGCACAAATAGTAAAAGCTTTGAAGGCTATGACGAGAAGTATTCTTTTAGGTGAAAGAGTAAATTCAATTTTGGAAAAATCAGCGATTTGGGCTGAATATAAGGATCAGAAGCATGATTTATTTATCTCTAATGCTCCGAGCATTGGATATCTCACCGGTACGGACAAAAATGATTATTGGATACATTGAAATCTTATTATAATTATTGATGGTTATGTATATTTTTTTATTGCATGTAAATTGTTTGTAGCAGGAATGCCAGTGTCTGCTGGATACTTAACTGCAGGACCAAGTGCTACAATTCCAACTGCACCGCCGCCAGTTAGCAGAGAAGACAGAATGAGTAACAGAAACGATCATATTTGATACGTAAAAATTACAAACAGCGAAAGTTTCTCAAAGAAAGAGGAACGATTGAATAGAGAGAGAAATTTAATGTTCAAGGCCCGTGACACATGATTATCCATCGCCGATTGGATACGACGGGTATGTCTGTGATTTAATTATGAACCATATTGAAGAATCGATTTCCGCTTTGCTTCGTCCCATAACCAATTACTGAATTTTTGAAAATAATTCGTTGGATTTTTTTTTATCATTGATATGTGCGGTAAAAGATTTTTTTTTTTTAAACCCCGTGAAAATGACAAATTCATCGATGCCTATAAAGTACTCAGTCGAATTAAAAAAATTGCTGAGTTGACACATTTTACTCTATGAAGAAAAGAAAAACATTTTGAAATTGATAATGATGAGAAAACAGACAATTTCTTTATTATTGTTAAAACTTTTTTTTTAAGAAGTGTCCATGTATCACAGGGTGCAAAGTACATTGAGATATTTTTTTTTTTAATATTATTGCATGCTAAAATTCACACTTTTGGTTGTTTGAGTATTCATAATTTGATTATGTTGGAGATAATGATGAGTATGAGACGATTTTAAACTTGCTTGAATATAAAAGCCGATAAATACAAAACTTATGCTTATATACGCGGTAGTGTAAATAATCTCTGAAATTTATAAGATACATATATCGTGCCGTTTGGTGAAATGTAGATATTGAATAGAATTGAATTGGTTAAGAGGCCTAGTGGCAAAAAATCCAAATTAAAATTTTTCACTGCTCGAAACATGAATTATTAAATACCAAATTTATCTTCAAAAAAAAGAAAATAATGATAATAAATATTGTCTGAAGAATATATTGGAGGAAAAAGATTATAAAGAAAAAGAAAACAAAAATAAAAAAGCACCTGTACAGATTAAATGTTAAGAATATTTCCATTCTCGTTCAACTTTTCAACACAAACAAACTTTTTTTATTCATTACCACAATAACAAGACAAAAGAAATATATTCATTTAAAACATTGACAATGATCATTAAATTTATTATATAGCAGCAGAATAAGAGGACATTTGTCATTAGATGTTGGGGTAAAAAAAAAAACAAAAAAAAGCGGGGGACACTGATGCGAATGTAGTTAAATATTTTTTCTTCCATCACCACATGATAAACTACCGGTCAATGTTCCTGATGATAGTCAGTGATTAATGTGCCTATAGTTGATGAATTAACTTTCAAAGAAAATAAACATTAAAATAATACGCATTTATTTCTCACTTCCAAATAAATGACAACTACATACACGAATTTTTTTTTCTCTCCAATGGCTATTTTTTAATTAATGTCATTATTCAAATCTCCACGTGACTTTTCCATTGCGAAGAGGGCGAGTATTTCGTCCACAAAACAAAATAATGAACTTAAATATACAGAATATGATGGAATAATAATGAATAAAAATGCAAAATTTATGTGAGAATTATCGAATTGTGAATTAATATTGTTGACAAGATATTGCACCATTTGTAATATTATGTCAAATATAAATGAATGCGCCATGTGAAGTCTTATCATTATTTTTTAATGTTATAATGTATCTACCTTATAAGTTCTTAAATATTCAAATTAAGATCATGTGTATATATAACATTCTATATTGAATAATTATGTCACGGAGTTCTTATATATGTATAAAATAATAAACAATTTTGCACAGTACACTGAACTAATAATAAAAATGATAATAATAATAACGCGAAACATATATATATATATATATAGTGCGGTAGACGAATAAACTTTTTTGCCTATAATTAAACATGTCGCTTCATTGGGTTATAAAGTAAAATTAATTTCCGAATCAGTCTTTGGTTATTTCTCTCGACTCATTGATGATATCACAAAAATTGACATATTCATGATTAGACACTGTCAATAGTAATTTTTCAAGAGAATTTTTTAATTCAATAAATGTCGGTCTACTTCGTGGTGATAAACGCCAACACGCCGTCATTATGTTATACCTGAAGTGCAATAATTGGAATGAATAAAGAGTAAAAATAAGGAACAAAATTAAATACATGTAAAATGTTTTGGTTGTTGTATATTTTTTGTTTTTTGTTTTCATATAAATACTTACAATTCTTCACCACAATTTGATGGTCTTCCCATTCGTTTGCCCGACTTCAAATATTGAAGAATCATATTTGTTGGAATGTCAGGATAGGGATTGCTTCCCAATGTCACGATTTCCCATAGCAATATTCCGAATGACCATCTGTCAATAATAATTCGATTTATATATTATAACGAATTGTTTATTCATATATTTGATGATTACTATTATATTTACTAACACATCGCTTTGAGTGGTGTATATTTGATGAGTCAGTGCTTCAATTGCCATCCATTTCAATGGTAATTTTTCATTGCCTTGCTTTTTATAAACATTTTCACGATAAACATCGCGACTCAGTCCAAAATCAGAGATCTTTATAATATGATCGTCACAAACTAACACATTTCGCGCCGCCAAATCACGATGGACTATTCGATTAAGTGACAAATACTCCTAACGATTGAAGAACAGAATGACAAGAAAAAAAAATCGTTAAACAGTTTATGTGTATTTTATTTTTATTTTTCTCCCCCTTATTGCGATCAATTAATTACAATCATACTCACCATTCCATTGGCAACTTGTCGCGCAAAACTCAATAAATCTTCTGCTGTAATTTCATTTGCCTTACTCAGCATATCTAATAGAATAAATTAATGTTGATTAAATAAGCGAAACTATTTTTGTTGCATGATTAAATTCAATTTACCTTGTTCAATATCATACAGATGATTAGATACTGCTTCTCGATTCCCTACGCAGAAAGTCCTTAATATAAAACTTACTCACTCCCATTTAAATTGATATTTTATATACGAGTAGTATATGAGTACACACATATAAAAATTTATTATCTTTATAATATACGTACAATGTGTTATGAGAGGTTTGTTTGTAGCATCGTTTGTTGCTTCATCAAGTAATTTCCAACGCGTTTTATTATCAGCGTTTATTACAATATTTTTCCATATCTAAAAATTCACAAAATAAATATCAATATGAATATATTATTTATATTTTTTATATATTATTCGTTTTTTTTGCAACTTACGAGTCGAAGATAATTTTGTAGATCGCCTTTATTGCAGTACTCAACCACAAGTATTGGTTTAATAATATTAAATGTACAACATCCAATTATGGACACAATGTTTGGATGATTACCAGCCGATTTCATTATCATTATTTCTTGTTGAAGGCATCTCAACTCATCAGCACTTGGATAATCTTTTTTTTTTATATCGTATGAATACAATATTAAATTCATGTGGTAAATAATAAATACAGTAGATATTTTTTTATTATAATTAAATATGTTACATTACCCCGTAGCATTTTAACTGCGACTTTCATTGACTTATTATCATTGACACGCAGTATACCAAGACGAACAACACCAGTTATACCACTTCCCAAAACATCTTTGATATTTATATCATTTGGTGATATTTCAAAATCATCTTTAACAATCGGTAAATCAATTTCTGATTTTTTTTCCGTGGCAGATGTGGATTTCAATGATTTTTCATAAGAAGAACATAAATTTGCCTTCTCATTGAGATTCTGATTAAAAATATAATTATTGAAACATCTGACAAATACAAAAAATTAATATTGTTGTGAAGAAATTTATTCACCTCGCAGTATTTTATTTGATGTTTGTACTGTGACTTTTTCTTACATTTTAAATATATACAGGTAAATATTGCAGCGATAATTACCAATATTACTGACATTATGATTATTGCCGTATGTTCGTGGAACACTAAAACCCATATATATATATATATATAATCTTAATAGTTCTATTTATTTAAAAATAATTATATATTTAAGATTTATTATACCAGCTGTTGAATTGCTTCGATGGTCATTTAACGTTTTAACTATTGAAATAGGTGGACTCAATCCACCGAGAGATTCTGCAATAATACTAATCAAGTACCGATCAGAACTATCGTCCATAACTGGATACGAATGATTGGTGGAATTCTGAAAATGTACATTTATTTTTCAAGAAACCAATCGGATATAAATTTTTTTTTTACTCTATGTAAAAATATCACCGTACACCAGACACCGTTATTAAATGGGGCTCTTTCATTCCATCAAGAGCTAAAATTTGAATTGTATATTTGTCCGGTAAGAAATCGGGTTTGGTCCAAGTAATAACAAACTTTCCACGAGTTCCATGTTGGTCTATATGAATTACGTCCAATCCATCAACTTTATTTGGCGCTTAACAATTAGAAGAAAGAAAAAAAACGGTATTTTTATATTATTCGTGTTGTTTTTCAGTCGTAAACAGCGATAAATATAAATGAATCTTACCGCATGTCGTTAAATTTTTGTGGAAATCTAAACAACTGGGTGTATTGAAGCTCAATGATACATTGTTGCTATGTATCGAATGACCTTTATGAGTAGCAGATATTATCACGGTGTTATTGGTGCCGTATTCAAGGCCACGAAGGTTAAATTGAAATTTGTTAGTCTAAAAAAAAGCAACTTTCATTACTATAAGTAAACGTATACATGTATAAAAATTAAATAACAATAATTTTGACTTTACAGTTTTATTTACGTTGACTCTCTATTTATTTATTTGCAGTCTCAATGGATACTTACAGCATTTACATGACCAGTAGTGAGACCATTTCCATCAGTCCATAAAACAATATCATAGAAACAGCAACGATCTGTGAATTATTTGCAATTAACATTCACGTAAAATTCATACCAATATAAATAATAAAAATAAAGGAAATTCAATAAAATTTTACCTTGTGCCGGTTCAAAAATTAATTCAGCTTTTAAATAAGTGGAATTTGTATCTTCTGACTCGATGTTTCTCACTGAAATTGCGTTTACTGGTTGTGGCTGATATTCAGCTAAAAATTATACAAAGCGTTTAAAAAATTTATCAATAATTAAAATATAATTGTTTTGTGTATTCATTTTTGAATATACTTTTTGTTGTGGTAAACCAGTCAGTTGTTTCGGGTATTGAAATGCCATCGATGTTGATTCGGTATACACGATATCGGTAGCGAGTACCAGGAAGTAAATTCGAAAATGTAGACATTTTCCCATTGTGCTAAATTACCAACACATTGTAATTAAATGGAGTATTATATGTATTACCTAAGTGCAACCAATCATTGTCAACTCAATTTTTTTTTACCACTGTAACTTCATTCCAAATGCGTTTAGATGTACTTTGCTCAATGACAAATACTCCTGGGTTATGTGCAAGCGTTAAAAGATCAATGTCTTTGCAATGTAATGTGGCGTTGAAGTTGGTACTGATTGACAGTGTTGTTAGAGCTGCTAAAATGTATTTTTATTATATTGCCTGAAGGCAAATTAAAATTTTAAATTGCATATAGAAAGAGATAAAAGAATGGTTAACTAGCCTTTTATAGAAGAGGTGTTTTGGTTACAATTTTTTTGACATGATTCCTGAAATAATTTCCCAATGGAATACAAATGAAAAAAATAAATAAATAGATTCATGAATAAACGGGAATAAATGATAATATTAATTGTCTGAAAATTGTATGATACACCTGGGGGGAAAAAGAATATAATAAAAGTTTGTATTATAATAAATGATAATTCGCAGGCACTTGATACGAAAAATCAAATTGATATTCTTAAAATATATTTGACATTGACGACATATGTAATGTTATTCTGATAACGATGTCGAGAACACTCTCATTTACTATATATATATGCGTGATCGAAACCCAACAACGAAGTAAACGCGCCATTCTTCACATTCCCTCATGCATTTGACATTGCCCTGTGATTTCTCACTGGTGAAATATGCTGAATTCTGTAATTCTAGATGCAGCAGTGCGATTGTAATTTTTCAACCTTATTGCGTGCAACGTTGAATAACATACATTGAATATATATGCGTAAGTCATTTTTTTTCTCTTATTCATTTAAATGTTGACGCGGTAAATTTTATTGTTTTGTAATACATTCATGTGTCTTCGTAAACGATTTATGTAGGCAAATTAATTTTTTTTGTGTTGGCAACAATCAAAACATTTCAAAATGACTATAGGTAAAAAATATTAAATGTAAGTTTTAAATCTAAACGATTATTGTACGTTATAATATTCCTATCGGTCATATAAAAGTATTTTATGTCAAATGGGAATATTAAACTGATGCCAACTGTGTCAACTAATTACCAGTACACACTTATTGAATGGTTAGCTAAAGGTGGGTGATAAGGTGAGAAAAATACACATATGGCGCCAGAATTTTTTATGACCCACAAAATAATGAATTAATGTTCGATGGCATTAAAAAAGGTAATCAATTAAAGTCTACTAATGCCAATTTGTGATGAAAGATTGTGAGATTAAAAAATAATAATTGCTAACCGATATCGGCAATAAAATGATATTTTGCTTACGCTTTGGCATCGCACAAAACAACCGGCAATTTGTAGAGCCTCATTTACGGTAACTCCATTCGTTGTAAATCCGAATATAAATAGCGTCGCAATTATTAAATACATATTAAATAAATATCACAAATTTTTAAATTAACGATTTGAAAATATATTTTTATGTTTAGCGTTATCATATTTTAATTGTTTGTATAATGATATGAAACACAAGAAGAGCATAACGAGACGTAGTATCACTTAAGAGGTGTAGCAATATCACAATGATTCATTAACGTAACGAATATTCTAAAAAAAAAAAAGAACAATGAAATAATCATTCATTTAAACAATCAAAAGTCCAATTTATTGCGATAAAATATTCTGCGCTGTATTATTGATGAATTTTTATTAGCAACTATATTAAAAAAAACAAGAAAATATGATCATTACAGACGACCTCAGGAATTTCAGTGTCAATATCAATTGTGTATAATTAAGTTCTTGTTTTTCTTTTATCTGTTTCTTTTTATTTTTTAATGTTTCTGTTACGCGAATATGTGCGTCATAAGAGATCCGAAAATTTTATCACAAATCACACGAGTAACATGCTCGTTGTCTGTCAAATATTATGTGACCAATGAAGACGAGCTTCTTCTTTAAATCTTCATACACAAGCACTGGCGGTGGTGATCATCATTCGGGCAATGAAGATGAGCGAATGTGCGCTCGGTGTTTTTCGTATGCGTACAAAAAAAAAACGAGTTGTGTAATATATGGAAACACAATAAAGACATATTTATACATGTGTAACAGTCGTTCGGCACCACGACTCATATCTTTATCAGTCAATAAAAATTTTGCGTTAACAAAAAACACTTGACATTTTTACCGGAATTATTATAGATCAATTTTGAATGTTATCTTAATTTATGAAAATCAATAAAAAAAAAATTCAAATTGCCAAATTACATTTGAATAATTAATTTTAATAATTCAATATCTGTATGTTGAAATAAACATTAATAATGATGTGGATAAACATTATTTATATAAATGGTATTGAAAATTATTCACAATATTGATAGTGATAAGGTTACGTTCACACTTCATCCCCATGGCTGAAATTTTCATTTCACTTGGAATAATTTGCGTTGATGTAGTGGAATAGAAAGACCAAGAAGAAGAGTGTGACGCCAAGAATGTTTGAGAAAATCGCAAGTTGCACATCAGTGATCATCTGTAATGTAAAAATTCGTCACATTGACCTATCAATAATTGAAATAGTTTATTTGTGATCGGAGCAACGTCATTTCAGTTGGTCCGAAATAAACTTGCACTTCATTCGATAATTAATACAATTGTTGTTATGGTAGAATCAATATAAATACCTTGATTGTTTATTTCGCGAGGTTCTTTCACCTTGACCGTAATTTAGTTGAATCCAAAATTTGACACGTCTTTGCTTACGTGACACACTCCAAAAGATGTTTATAACATGTAATTTACAAACACAGTTTTCCAGTACGTATAGAAAGTAAAATGTGTGGTTAGAAACCTACTCCAAGTTCTATACAAGTGACACGTTATCTTTTTTTCCAAGTATATACCAATAAATATCTGTATTACCGATGATAGAGTGCATATTTTATCGAGCGGGAATTTCGGATAAGACAGATAGAAGAGTAAAAAAATATCCAAGATAAATTAATTATATTAATTACATTAAATTAATAACTCAATTTTCACCTCTCAATTCGTCTTTAAATTTTATTTTAAATTATTATCATAAATGATTTAAATAAAATCGTAATATTCTTTATCGATAAAGTATCGAATTATTCTCACGGATTGCAATGCGCAATAACATTTTCAAGTATATTTTGAAAGTTTTCTATGGCATATGTTTTAGTGGCGGGAATTTGTGTGTTGTGAAAGATCGTGCGGAGCATAAGAAACTTTAATAAAAGTAGTGGACTCATGTGTTGTAAACTGTGATGGCATAAATATTATTCATATTGCATATAACCTTTAATTTGAAAAATAATATATTGATAAATGCAATATTTGATGTGAAAAACAAATCTACAATTGGCTGAATGAATTTTCGAGGTTATTAACGTGAGTGTAATCAAACTTATTTCATCAATACATAATATCAAATCATATAAAATATCGTTACCATTTGTTTAATTTTCAACACATTTACGTACTACTATTATTTCATTTATTGATCTATGATTATAATTTCATACGTACTGAGTAATATATATTATAATTTATTTACAAATGCGACAAATTTCATTTACTCTCACTGACTTTCACTTATACACTCTCCTTTAATACATATCTGAAAAAAGGATAAAACACAAATAAACATAATGATAATATTTGTTTGTTGTCAGTTGCTATTGCAACTATTAAACGTTAAATAAAAAAAATTCTTTTGCAATGATAACCTTTCCATCTCCGCATGTAGATCCTTCTGCTGCTGGAGCGGTGGCAAAACATTCATTTAAACTATCTTTTTTCGTACAATAAAGGAGTACACATGCACGATGATCATGCTGAAATAAATATAGCACTTCAATATTTATATTATTATAAAAATTACATTGTTAAATGTTATTATCATACATAACAAGCGTCAAGTGCACCAGCTTCACTACATTGTTCGTCCAATGATAGCAATTTTCCTGGTAATATTCTTGGCAATGTAATATAGGCTTTTGGTTTATTGTAAAGGCACTTAGCACCCGGTTGCCTTTTCAATTCACAAAAATAACCGACAATGAATTAATAATCAAGTAATTTATTTAACCGAATGTTCTTATACTTTGATAATGACTTATAATAACTCACTGCAAAAAAAATTTAAAACATTCAGCACTGCAATTGGACCATTTGAATGCATTTTCACTGAATCTATTGCTACTCATTAAATATCCATCTTCCCAATTGCATTTAGTTGCACCAGGACCACTAACATAACTGGCTGATGGTGATCCATCGTGGGGCACTCCCAATCTACAGTTTATTAATGATAGTAATTGATAGTCAAATTATAATTATCCTTTATAGCATTATTTAATTGTACTAACATGTGTCCTAATTCATGGGCAGCAGTGGCTATTCCATTAAAACCTTCATCATGCACAAATGCAGTTGCTTCAACAGCTCTATCTGTATCACTCCATGCGCAAGCTGAACCAAATTTGCTTATTCCTGGATAAAACAAAGAATAAAAAATTATCATTTCAATTTTCATATATAATTATTAATTATTGATATTTTTCATACAAATTCAATGACATACCTCGTAATGCAACACAACTGGAATTATTATTTCTTTTTATTGGCCATTCACATATCTCCAATCTGTATTTAAATATTTAATCAAATCGATTTTATTTGATTTTATGTCGGTAAATAATTTTGTTTTTCTTCATTACCTCGTAATTGCAATGGCAATATCGTAAGAATTTTTATCAAATCGGGTCTCGGTATAGAGATATTCACCCATAGCTTTCATAGCTTCTGTACTGATGGCATTATCATTGATTCGGTATTTATTTAAATACGGTGTTGCTTCTTTATCCTAAAATCAAAAATAATGGATAATTATTTCACTCTTATTTACTTTTAATTTTATTATTTTATCTGTGTAATAGAAAATACATTGGGAATGGCAACCGATATTGTATATGATTTTTTGAAGAATCATCATCGACCGTATAATGTTAATGATGTTATTGGCAATCTACCAAGGGAAATAGCAAAATCCGATATTCAAAAAGCACTTGAATATTTGGTAAAGAAGGGAAAAATTTTTGAAAAAGTAAGAAATAATAATAAGAGGAATTATGTTATCCATAAATGTAATTATATATTTGTATATTTCACTTAATTTCTATTTCAGACTTATGGTAAGCAAAAAATATACTGTTTCAAGCCAGATAGCAAACAGGATGTTTATGAATTGATGCGAATCGATCGTGAGCGTGAAATGCATTCAAAAGAATTAGCAACTCAACTTCAACATCTTGAAAAAGAAATAAAATGTCGTGAAGAAATGTTGAACGAGTTAAAATCCACACTGACACTCGTGGAAATTATCAAATTACGTGATGAGGTTAAAGCGCGAGTAGAAACATTTGAAAAAAAATTGGCTGATTTAACGGAGATTAATAACGTTGAGGAGTTAACGCAGAGCAAAATGAATGCTGAAAAACTACTCAATCAATATTGTCGAGAAAATTTAAAACGTAAGAGATTGTGCACGGATATTCTTGATGCTATTATGGAAGGTTATCCGGGTACGAAAAAGGAGCTATATAATGACATAGGTATTGAAATAAGGAATAATAGTTCGTAATTGAGCGTTCACTTTTTCTTTTTTAATCACTACGATAAAATGTTGTTAAGTTATGATATATATAATAATTATTTATTGTACCTAAAGATATTTTTCATCTGTATTTAATGTTTATGAATATAATAGAAATTCCATAATTTTATTTACGAATTTAATTAACTTACCAATGCTATTACTATCATTGCAAGATTGAGGCAAATTTTGGGATTATTCAAAGATCTATATCTCAAATCAACTCCGTTCCAAAATGCTGCTAAATACTCGAGTGTTTCTGAAATGTCTGATTGAAAATATCTAAAATAATAATTATTGATATTTATCAATATTTTTTTTCCTATTTCAAAATGGAAATTTCAATCAATTGCATGTTTACTTCAGTATAAATATTTTCATTACTTGAAAGTATCATAATCCAAAATTACAAGCATTTCTGGATAGACCGTGTCGTCATCAATAATTTGTTTATTTTGTTTATTTTTGATGAATAATTTATTATAATTTGCCAACAAATTATCTGTCCGATTGAAAATCACAATTAAAATATTGACAGTAAATATACAAAATAAATCGAATTATTAACCAACCTGTTACTGATATATTGGAAACGTGTCTGAATCTATAAACTGGCGGATCCTTTCGAAATATAACATGATGATTTGTTAATGTGTAAATTCCACTAATATTTGTAGTGTTCGGATATAAATGTGGTTGATAAAAAGATGAATTTTTATTTACAATCTGTTCAATAATTCTGTCAGAAAGTGAACGAATAGTTAAATTAGTTCCAATTGTACCATCCTAAATTAATTAAAAAAATTGCATTATTAATATAACATATATCATTATGTAAACAGACAAATAAATAAATAAATAAACAACATTAATTTCTTACAAATTTGTAACTATTGTTTTTTCCATGACGAATAACAATGGAAGCATTATTGCCTTTGTCTGGAAAGGCATAATATAGCTAAAAGAAATATTCGTTATCATTTTTCTTATTATTAATGAGTTTAATGATTACTTGTGGCATTTAGTTGAACTGTACTTACTCCATATTTACTATATTTCGTATAACGAAGACCTCGTGGCGATGAGCGATCTGTTTCTACAGTATAAACAGGTGTATGTTTTCCAAATAACAAGCCTTCAGCTGGCCACAAATAAAGTGAGACGTTATTATTGAAGGCTTTTAAATGCACTTGTGGATTCATCACATTTCCATTATTTATTGTATGCAATACTGGCACAACTTCGTACGCCGGCACTAAAATTAATTTACACATTTTTAGCTGTTTATTGTACCGACGATGGTATATAGCGATCAGTTATTTACCGGAATCACGAGTTGCTTGGAAAACTGATTGAATTTCATCGTCAGTCATGAGTTCGTGTAACTAATGGATACATACACAATATTGCAATCGTAAAAATTATTATTCATGGAATGTTTATGGTGAGATTTACGCTTACCTGGTAACTGTATTTTATTATAACGAATAAAATGATAAGGAACAAGAATACTGCGCTACGACAATCCATTTTGTAATGAACGTATTTGTCGGTTTTATTTCGCAATTGTCTTGAAAATTCATGACAAATTGTCTTGCAATAAATTTTCACAAATAATGGATTGAAATAAATTATTAATGACAATAAGGTATTATATAATAATATTCAATCGATCTTTTTATATATTTTTTTCACACCAATTTCCACAGATATGGATTCATACCTCAAATAATTAACAAATTTTATTTTATTTTTAGTTACAAATATTTATACAATTATAAATTATAAATAAGAAATATGATATTGAATAATGTGCTTGACGCACTGGCTTCTGAATTTTTTTTTTTTTGGCTTTTAATCATCGAACGTCACTTGATATTTTGATAAAAAATAATAACAAATAAATAATGGAAAGTCATTATTGATGAGTAATTGTTCAGCTGTGATCGTAAATTTTCAGCATGTCATAATTTAAATATCAAATGCATACATGGATAATTCAATTTTTTTGTACAAAGGTTAATAATTTCGTATCCATGGTTTCAATTTGAACTTCTTGCCTTGCTTGATATATTGTGGGAATTGTGATTTCTTAGTGTTCGTTAATACTGAAGAAAAATTGGTGTTCTCGACAACACACTGACCACGTATGCAATGCTAAAAACATTTGAAATATATATAAATTATATATTATAATATTTATATATATATATATATATATATATATATTTAAATATAAATAAATATATATTTTTACCATTCCTTCACCGCATTGAGATCCTTCAGCTGCTGCTGCGACAGCTTTACAATATCCACCACCTTTCGGCACGTAGCACTCGAGTTTTGTGCAGACACTCGCGTCGTACTGTATCAACAATGAAAACAAAAAGTAAATTACTTATTTCATAACATCAGTTACAATGATAAATGACAATAAATATATTCATTGTCTTCATGAATGCCATTTTTATAAATATATATTTACGTTGCACGCTCGAGACCCATATACTTTTTCGCACTGTTCATCCAGTGTTTTTATTTTTCCTGGTAATGTTCTCTGTAATTGTTTATCCATTTGTGGGATATTAAATAAACAATTTGCATCCTCAGAACTGTCACATGTTTGCAAAATATTACATAGTATATTGTTATTCGTTTTATTTGTAAAAGAAACTAAAAGAGAAGAAGTGTTACGTTTTTTACCGGAAAAAGTCATGAAATGCTTTTCTAGTGCAATTGGACCAATGAAATGTATTCTCACTAAATGTCACCGTTGGTGTCATGATATATCCCTCATATCCAGGACAATTTGAAGTGTCTACCAGGCCATCGTGTTTTGAGCCCATCCTAAAATTATATAAACTTCCAAATTTATAATTATATCGCAATAATATCTATTCAATTAATATTACTCATCTTACAAATGTGCGATTTCATGGGCAGCAGGTAAAATAGCACTATAACCACCATTGTCTTCAACAATGCCCACTGCCTCGGTGTTGTGGTCAATGGAACTTCGATTACATGCACCAGCCTCATAAGCGTAACCTTCAAAACATTTCAATAATCGAAAAGAAACAAAAATATATATGTATAACACTGATTTGACATACCTAAAGTGGAAGGATCACACATATACTCCTCTACCATGTTGCACATGTCCAAACTATTCATAAATATAAAATCAAATGAATTGAATGTGTTAGAGGAAAATAGAAAATATTTTAAATTGATAAATTGAAGGAATTATTACTTGGTTAGTGCAACAGCCATGTCGTATAAGTTGAATGGAAATCTTGTCTCGTGAAAGTAATATGTACTCATGGCCTTTAGAGACTGATCTGCATCCAGTTCATTTGTACCACGACGGTAATTCTCCAAATAAGGTGTACCACCTTTTACCTTGAAGGTACACAAAACATTACAACTTATTATATACAAAAATTGTGTCAATTTTCTATTAAAATAAATACACACTACTGATATGATAAATGTTGCTATAGTTAATCGAATTTCAGGTTCAAGAATTAATCGATATCGCAAATCGACTGCATTCCAAAATGATAAAAGATATTCAATCGCTGAGTGATAATTTTTTCCCACCGCCCTGTAAAAATAATGTATTAATTTTAAACGCAACAATAACGTTCTATGTATCAATTAATAAATTCATTAATTTTTACTTATACATACTCATACAAACTGTAGTCCATTATGATTAATAATTCTGGGAATATTGTATGTGGTATGACACGTTTATAACGACCATTGATTAATTCATTCGAATCAACACGATCACGATTAACAACTCCTAAAAATAAATTTTCGCTTATTTAAATCCTTATGAATATCCAGCGGTATTTTTTGGTTTATTTTACTATGATTTTTATCCAACTCACTGATTCCATTGTCATTTTTTTGCATAGATTCCGGTTTCCGATAAATAATGTGATAATCTTTTTCTATATAGTGTAGCGCTGCCACATTTAGACTTCGTCTTCGTCGAAATAAATGATTTGATAAACGATACGGTAATGGATGTATAACATAGTTTGATAGAATATTTCCATGCATTTGTAATATTCCATGTTTATTTTTTTGTAAAATTACCGCTGATTCTGATAGAACGTCTTGATATGCTATGCCAACATCTTTGAACGCCTTGTAATAATTTGAACAAATAATAACAATTATTATAATAGCAGGAATTTTTTATCATTTATATACTTAATAAAATTTCTTTTGGCTCACATTGTTTACTTTGTGATATTTCAAACCCTTCGGTGACCTTCTGTCTGGAATCACTGTCCATACTGGAGTGTTTTTCCCCGCTAGTGATGCATCAGTAGGATTCAAATAGAGTTCAATATCCTTCTCGAACGCTCTTAATTTTATTATTTCCGTCGTCTCAACATTTCTCTTTTCAATCCTATGTAATATAGGTACGACTTCGTATTTTGGTACTGAAACATTCAGTTGTAATAATAACCATATTGTTTATTGTTCATTCATAATAACGGGCTATCAAGAATCCTATAATTATCAAGGATTCTTTTTGCCATTTTCCGTAAGTAGATTTGTAAAATTTCCAAATACCTCTATCACGTGAAGTATGAAAAATAATCTGAACTTCATCCTCAGTCATTTCATCGTGAATCTAAAATATTTTGTTTCCTTTATTTTTGGTATTTTGTCTTCATCATATACCTACTGTTTTGCATTTACCTTTGTTATATCGCACGATGACAATGAAATTATGTAGAGGAAAACCAGCAGATGATTTAACATGATTTTATGGTACGACATAGAGCTAAAAAACGATAATCACTCACAAATATTTTAATAATAACGTTTTCATCAAATTGTCAGTCGTTTTATAATGCGGGACCGGTAAACTTTGTGGTTTTGACGTCACTTCCCCGATTTATGTAAATTCAATCAGAATCCAGTTGGGTACACATCATATATTTTATAGGATTTAATTGACATTTGACATTGAATAATTTAATTCCTTATAGCATTGTACAAATTTGAAGATATTAAGGCTAATTAAACATGTATAATCTTTATCTCTGATGTGTTTATTATTTGTTTATGTTTTTTTTTTCTTATCAAGAATAATTCAAGGTGAAGGATTCTGTTAATGAAAACAAACATCGATTCTATAATTTTAATAATTTATTTATAAAGTTTGTTGAACAAGTGCTTCATTACTAACAGACCAATTAGCCACTATATATATTATACATATATATATATGTATCAATATATATATATGAGAAAGCGTGGAATAAGACAATTATTTCATCACTATGATTCATTCTTACAATAAAGAAAATTCTTTATTTATCCTTTCATCACTAAAAAAAAAAAATGAAAGAAACAAAGAAATAAATTTAACGCCTTTATTCTTTTCTTTGTCCATTTTGTTACTATGTCCCAATATATATATATATATATATATATATTCTTCCAAAACAATTCCATAATTTCTCACAATTCTTATTTCTAAAATATTAATCTCTACCTATATGTATTTTATATATATGTAAAACTAGTGGTATTCTTGAATATCGCGACTATATTTACTTATATTTATCTCTAATAGAGTAACAAAAGTGCACTTTACACTTTATTGATTCTAATTATTATTATTTTTTTCTCTTTCGTGGTGTTTTTTCTCTCTTTTTTTTTAAATTTATTTCCACATACTTTATGTGTTCATTTTATTAAGCATTTGGAAAATCTAATTCAATATATTTCAATTACTTTTTTTCTAAAAAAAAAAATTATCCAACAGCTCATTAAAAATAAAAAAAAAAACGAACAAACAGTCAAAACAAAGTAAGCGTTGTTCCACGCTACTAATACATGTTTTTTACTTCATTATTTTCATGTCGTATTATTTATTGTGTTCCATTAAATAATTGCACGACTATTTCGATTCTGAGGGAGTTGGAGAGAGGGGGGGGGGGGGGGGGGGAGATAAAATCACGGAAATAAAAATAAAGGGTGGCAGAGGCCCTAGACATTTTGGCGAAGCAAATAGTTAAATAATTCTTGTCTGCTCAATAACTTTTTTTCTTTTTTTTTTTTCTTCTTCAAATTGAATTGGTTTATTATTTCTAATTGCAAATCGCCTTCAAGGATGCGCAGCAGCGCTTTTTCACAGATTGCAAATGGCACAGCCACGTTCTCAGCCTGACAATCAGCTCCGCGCAGTCTGCCGCGTTATCCACACATTCATCGTCCTCTGTTTCTATGGACAAAAAATAAAAAAAGGATAAATCAAATAATATGGCAATTAATTTTATATTGTACAATGATGATTGAGATAATAAGACTATGATGAAGAATAATGAGAGGAAAAAATAAATAAAATTTGTAACATCATTAAATAATATATATAAAATGATTAATTTTCATGCTTATGCAGATTATAATTGACCGAGTGAATGAAGTTATTCATAAATAATTGTATGAAACTCGTTCGCATAGCCTTCATCCGTTTCTAGACCTATTTCTCATGTTAAAAGCAGAGTTAATAATATCTGGATGAGTGGGAAGCACAGGTAGAATTTCCTCATTTTCGATGTTTTTTTTTTTTTCGAAAGACGTTTCCTCATTCAAAAAAAAAATAAATGAAAGCACATACACAAACAGGAAAGATATTATCATTAAAATGAGTGTAGAAATATTTTTCGACCTTATTATGATAGATTGGACAGGTGTTAAATGTTTAGAAGATCCATTAACAATGGTGGATAGAGGTTCAATGTGTTTTTGTTTCGATTCTCATCACATTTATGGATTTATATAAATAACTATATATAAATATATTTATTTCAGATTAGTGAGAAGAGTATTCATAATGGGCCTTCCAGAGTGTTATGTTGTGTAAAATAAGTATTTCGTATGAGAATTTCGCGAGTAGTGATAGACGGAAAATATTATATTAAAATCAGTTCGAAGACGAAAATAAAAATTGACAGATAGAATTTAGAAAAAAAAAAGAGAATTTTTTTAATTCATTTGTCGAATTGTTCGAAAATTCAATCTTACCGCGACCTGTACTCACAGTCAGCCATACTTGTTAGTGTCAGTGGCTATTTAATTAATTATAGTATCCACTGTTATTATCTGTCATACTGTCATATACAAGTCATCAAGTCGCGAAAAAATTTTCATTTTGTCGTTATTGTAGTTTTGTTATATAAAATTTTAATTGAAATAATGTGTACGTGAATACAAATGATTTTTTGATTTTGTTTCGCAGAAATTTTGTTGATATTTCTTACTGTAACTGTTAATGATTGGTTTGTCATTTGTTGTTGTTGAGTAATATGGCATAGGACTGTAATACAAGTCATCAATTGACACCGATGTGTTTTCAATCGCGTCATGTGGTGTTGAATACTCATTATTGGACTGTCGCATATATTGTGTCGTTGTTTCCCCGGAATACCTGTGTATCACATATTAATATATTAATTTCAAATATATCATGAAATTAATTGTAGTCCCATGATAAATCGATTGATGGCATGTTTTATTTGTCATTATTATTCCTTCTTTCTAAAAAGCAATAATGGAAATGATTTTTTTTTATCAATCAAATGACATTTTTTTGCAATATATAGATACATATATGTATATGTATGTATGTATATATTTGGTTTTGACATTCGATTTTATGAATGACATATTATTTATTCCTTTACATATACAGGGAAATTCATGATTAATATTATTATTATATTCCTTCTGCTATGTTCTTATTTTAATCAACTAATTCTACAATTTTTCTACATGTCAAATATCTTTTTTTTTTTGTTTCTTTTTTAAATGATTTCATTTAATTGTGTCGACATTTTCTCTCATCATGTCTTTTTCCGTGTCCTACTTCTCAGAACGTAAATTCAGTTCAATTATATTTAAAAGTAAAAATTCAATTTCCCTCGTTTCTTTTTTTTTTTTTATATTTTTTTCATCAATAATAATAGTGTCGTTCTTGGAGTTGTTGCTGTTCTTGCTGTACTGTATACCTGACAGATGGATAATGCTTGTTGACGTTATTAATAAAATAATACCTATAATCTGTGTTATTGTATTGTGCAAATGTTGGCCGGCCTTGTATTGCACCGTTGTAAATGCTATCACGACGTACATAAGTCGGAACATTTTGGGTATAATCGGGAATAATATTCTCATGCTCTGCCACACATTTTCCATTCAAGCAATACTGTAAATAATAAGAAATATTCATTTAATTCAGTTGCAAAATAATTAACGAAAGCAAAAGAAAAAAAAAAACGAAAAATAGACATTATGAATGCAATTTTTACCTGTCCATCGCCACATGTGGAACCTTCTGCAGCAGGCCGATATGCAACACAATAACCTGATCCTGCATCAAAGCAAAATAATTGGGCGCATACCCTATCATCTTTCTGCAAATTGGCAAATAAAATTGTGTCATTATGGCAATATCACGTAATATAAATCAAGAAAATTACTTATAAATAATAAAAATAATGATATTTATTAAGTGTTGACTTACAAAACATGCGCTAGTACCGCGATCCTTGCGACATTGCGCATCCAATGATAATAATTTTCCTGGCAAGACTCGCGGCAAACCTTCATCCTCATGCGGTGCGTTATACAGACACGTTGCTGTATCACCACTGTTAGCAATCAAAAAATGATAAACATTCAAAGAAATTCATGATGCCGTCATCTATATTTTCATTTATTATTTTTTTTTTCTTGTCAGGAATCAATTATTTCCGGTTCTACGCGCAAAAGTCATATGTTAATATTGATAGCTATTAAATGTTTTACAAATAACACAATATCGATAAATTGTCAAAAATGTTTGTCAACACCATTCTCGCATTATTCAAATTTTAAGCTGTCCGTCCGGCCTCTGCATTTTTATCTATTCAGATAAGACACTTAGCGTGGGCTGATAAAACATAATATGATACTACTTCCGCATGACAAACGAAACACACGCCGAAAATATATTCATGATATAGACAGACCAATAATACCTTGCAAGCATATTATCATTATCATCGTCATCCATAAATAAATCCAATGATAAAAAAAAAATTGGCTAGTATATAAAATGCGAAGGTGAACATATATACGTACTTAAGAAAGTGATGAAATGATGCAACACTACAGTGTGACCACTTGAATCCTTTCTCTGTGTGTCTGAGATCACTCATAATGTAGCCATCCTCCCATCGACATTTTTCTGCTCCCGGTCCACCAAGATAACTTGGCGGTGGTGAACCATCATGGACTGCACCCAATCTAAATTCAACAACAGCCACAAAAGCCCGAATTATTGATCAATAAACTGTAGAATAATATATATTTGATACAACTATATAATTGAAAGATTAATAATTATTCATTTTCAATTATATAATATTGAAAGAAATAAATGAAAAATGTAGAAAGTTTGACAACTTACAAATGACCGACTTCGTGAGCGGCTACAATAATTCCACTGAAACCTCCTGTGTCCTCGATAATAGCGACTGAATTGACCTTCTCAAGACGCTTGTTAACGACACAAGCACCGCCCACATAGGCGAATCCTGCATAGGGGAAAGTCAATGAGTAATTTTATTTCAACAAGTCATTATGTTAGTTATTAGAAGACAAAAAATTTTTTTCTCCAAGATCAAAATAACTACAGTTGTTACTGTGTATAATGTTGTAGATATATTTTGTCATTAATAATACATAATTTCGATTAAATTAATGCCAGAGCGATATATTATTCATAGTTATTGAAGTATAATTGAGGTTTAATTATTAGAATAAAACAAAAATTTAGTTATTTAATGCACATAATAAAAGTAAATGCAATTATTAGTTAGTTGATTTATTTTAATTAACAAAATATATCTACAACATTATACACAGTAATTGTTATCGATATATATATATATATATATATATAAACATATATTGATATATATATATGTATATGTATGGATTGCAATTGGTAAGTTGCATGTGATGCTCACGACGGCCACTAGTATGGCTTCAATTGAAATAAAAATTTTATCTTTTTGTTTCCATCATTAATAATAATAATCAACTAACTAATAATTGCA
>CAJUYH010000347.1:33542-71198 GCA_910591685.1 Galerucella tenella | reverse complement strand
CCCTGCTGAGGTTTAGTAATTCATTGGTCAGCTTTTCCGAGGGTTAATCGAATGAATTACATAACAAACTAAACGGAATTGTTTTTTGAATATATTTATTAAATAATATGTACATGTTTTGAAGATTTGTATTTTATATAAGCAAAAAAAAAGGAACATGTGTGTTGTGTATACTCGTATACGTGTTTAAATAAAATACAACTTTCATACGTACCGGAGAAGTTGACCATTAAAAAAATGCAAGTTGATTTAAATGAGAGTGATTTAAAAAAATACGGTACTGCTATTATAAATAAACATGTCAAATTCTCCGTGTACGTTACCATCAGTTCGATTACTACTTCTACCAATGTATAAGAATCCTTATACAATGCTTCTACTAAGTAAATTATAATATCATAACTTTAAAAGAAAAAGTATATTTTTCTTTAAAAAGATCAATAATATTACACTATTTGTAAAATTTACTCAAAAGAAATACGTCAGTTATTAAACGACATCCTATATAACTTCTTACAGGCAACTACTGAACTTGTACGTTTGCAAAAAAATGCACAAAGTTATGTTCGTTTCTCACATCACCCTGTATCGAGTTTAATATACTTTTTCGGTCTTTTACTCGATAATTTTCGGCATCATGTAAAATTTTTTATTCTCAATTCACATTGAACAGTCGTGACTCGAACTTGTGTGCGCCACTCAACCCTTGCCACGTCTACGAGCGTCTCTCGAGCCGTACAGGAAAATACATGTCCGTTATATGTCGCTTATTATGTAGTCAAAATGCGAGGCGATTATAGTCGTTGGTTAAAATAATACCCTTCTTGGTGTGCGTCATCGATTGTTAATGTCCTTTTAGCACATTACGTAGGAAGAAATGGAAAAAAGGCAGGTCTGTGATTAATCCCAATGAAAATATCACAATAATGTACCGTTTAAATGTATTACAAACGTTAACCCTAATCTTTGACTTACAAAAATTTGATTGGTTGATGTTTAGATCACGCGCAAGCGCAACCTATCAATCGCGAGGTTAAAATACTATGAAGGCGTAACTTTCGTAGCGACAATGTGTCTTTTGTCTCTTTCTACTATCACACTGACAGATCTCGACAGGTCTGTACTTTGTTGTTTACGGTCAATTATCATTTATGAAAAGTTAATATTAATCTCATTGTTTTATTCATTTAAATAATACAAAAATATGCCTAGATACACGAAAAAACATCAGCATTTTGAAAGTTCTGAAATATTTTCAGTTAGAAAAAGATGCTGGTAATCATTGATTTCATAGCCTTTTCGAATTTGGCTGAATACAATCCTGATGATTTTATGCATCAAATTTAAGGTTAGCTATATGTCAAAATAGCAAATAAAATAAACGTCATGCCGAAAACCCGGATATACGTCACAAAATCGATGACGCACACCAAGAAGGGTATTATTTCAACCTTAGAACATAAAACAGACAGGAAGGAGCATTTATAAATAGGAGGTTGCAAATGGCGGATAGTCGTTTCCGTTTTGACAGTGGCGTACTGTTTGTATAGGGTATGGAATATGTGAAATTTTAAAATTGTAACTTATTGAAATGTATTAAATATAAAACTATAAGCTGTCCATGTCCTATACAAACAATATTGTCTAGGAGCAATGAAAATACGAATATTCAATAACACTTATTTCTACCAAAAAAACTACATAAATAAGGCATGTTTTTTTATTCACCGGTAGATCCACCAATCGACCAACTGCGTTTTTATATTCATTGGTGGATTGTAGATTGAAGAGATGACGCATTCCTTTATTACTGTTGCATCAACCAAAATTGCAAACCACTCCACCGTTGTATCGAGGTGGTGGATAACTTTGGTGGTTTACAAAATGACAGCTTAACCTCAAAAAACTAACGATTTTTTGAAGCAGTCAAAGAAATGGACGAATTAATAGAAATAAATTTAAAATGTGGTAACAAGGTATTAACGGCGCTATTAACAGCGTCAGAAATTGAAAAAAGTTCAACTGGAACTATCAGATGAACTGCTAATAACAACAATCAACTTAGAAATAGATTGTCGGTGGTCAGATGATTTAAATAACAACTGCGTTTTTTATGTGCCACTGATGACTTCAACATGTCGTTGCGGCGGAGACTGACGTCATTCAACCAATGGTGAGTAAAAAAAACGTGCCTACAATCTACGTCAGTAAACGTCAACTTCACAAATGAGTCATAATTAGGGTGTTGCAAATGGCGACTTCCGTCGTTTTTTCTTATACAGCTAATGAGTGACAAGACTCCTTCCTGTCTGTTTTATGTTCTAAGATTTTAACCATATCCTTGTAACATGCTGTTCAGCCTGTTAAGGCGTGTCCACACTATGCCGCTATTTGCCGTTGGCAATGCCAAATTGGCAAAGCCAGCGACTGTAAAAACGTTTGCATATGTGTTAGCATTCATCTAAACTAAACTAAACAGTCGCACAATGTACACAAAACAGGACGTTCCCGGTATACATTTATCAAATTAATAACATTCTCGTTCGTCCAGTCCATTTGAAAGCCCGTGCTAACTGGCAGACAGACTGATCACAACTGAAAACTGAAGCCGTGAGAGAGGCTAGTGGTTGGCACGTCCCCACTGTCCGTTCTCATTGGCTTCCTTTGAAGGAGACCGAACTTTAGCGATTTTCCTTGGCACACGGCTGGCTTATTGGCAAGCTCCAACGGTCACGTCCACATTATGCCGCGATTTACCAATTGGCATAATGTGGACGCGCTTTAACGCTTTTCTTTTTAAATGTATTTTATTTAGTTTATTTAGTTCCTTCCGCCTAAATTTAAACTAAATTTCTAAACATGCCGTTTCCTTTTCGCATTAGTTACTCCAAAAAAACATTCATTTCTCTTTAGATATTCGAAATTTCAATTTTCGATTGGAACTTTTCTTTTCCTCCCACTGCCACCATAAAGGCATAATTTATATTTTTTCTTTTAATTTATTGTTGGTGAACAATTTTTATCGTCTGGTTGCTCTGCAGCCGGCAAGTTCACAAATTTGGGTATAGGCAAGAATCAGCAAACTTCTGTGCCTCTTCCCGTGCACGAGGTCCATAAACAATCAACCACAGCCCTCTTAGATAAGTTCGTCTTATCTTTAGCGTGTTATTATTATTACAACTTGTTAGTTTGGCTTTTTGGAATATTCAATTTGAGAATTTTTGTATAATTCAATAAATATTTATTATCTTCTTTCTTTGTATTGATTTTTCAATAATTATTAAATTGGATGAACGTGTTCGGGGATAAGTAGTTTCATTTTATTTTTTAAGTAAGTTAATTTTAATTTTTACAAGGTTTTCCCACCTTTTGCATTAGCTTTTTCTTTGCTTCCTTTCGATTAAAAGCTGGTGACGTCAAATTTAATATTATTTGTACACCCTATCGGCTATCCCAGTGATAGCGCATAAAATAGTTTAATTGGTGCCTATTTTCACTTCCTGAAGTGGAGTGCTCTAGCCTGGGGCTTTTTAGGTTACAACCTGGATGGATCTGGTAGAACAGTAAGGTAAGTTCACCATATTCAACATATTTACATCACCATTTTTAAAATCAATATTCCAAATCAGTCGGTAACCAAACTTGTAGTCAAAAACTTTAATGAGTAACTTTTCTCGTCACTACCCCGCTACTTCTGTATGTATTGTACACGTTAAGTATCCGCCACGTACCTACTCGTCTGACGTCGATTCAACGTGAAATGCACCTTACAACGTCAATTACCACCAAGCAGATAAGTGGTGGTGGCGTAGTGTAACCTTGAACCGGATGTGAATGACTTAATACAGTCAGAACTGATACCGACATTTGTCAGTACAAGGAGAAAATGCTTACGGACGACGAAGATGAACAGGACTTTTGTGATTTTATCCAACATATATAAGTTTAGGGAAAGGAGATACTTGTTAGGTTAGATCTATTTTAACAAAGGAATAAAGTGAAAAGTTGCACAAATTCAATTGTCCATAGTCCTATAAGGTTGCATACAGTTTCATTTCATAATTGAACTCATAACAAATTGGAAACCACTACCTATTTTGTGCTGATGGCTTGGAATTGGCGCGGCACTATAGTGGTAGTCATTACTACGTCTGTGTATGCATCGCCTTTTAGGCGAAAATGGTGCATACCCATTAGGGTGTCCTTATTTACCAATTTGATTTTTGACTTGATATTCATAATAAACCGTGGCTCCAAGACGATACATTTTCCATTTAAATAACATGGGGTTTTGGCACTTTTTACAATTAATTTTTATGTCTCTATGACGTTTTATAAATGGCAATGACAAACAATTATTTTTGTAGAAAATTGAACGCTCTACAAAAGCTCTCTCTTAATATTTTTCGATATATTCACTTGCTTAAAAGTTATTCAAGGTTAAAGTTCAACTAAAAATACTCTTTTGTATTTTGACCAAAAAACTCGTTGTTTATATTAAAATTTATTGTTTATTGCAAAAAATATCGGATTTCAACTGTATCACAGTTACAAATAGTGTTAAATATATCAATAACCAAACAATATTACTGACGATATAAATTAAACTTAAATTATTACATTTTATTAATAAAAATATGACAAATTTTCCAACACATTGATGAACAACATTTATTTAGCTAAGCACGAAGATCAGAAACAGTATGTTCTTCAAATTGTCAGTGATTATAAAAAAAAATTCCAAATGCCACCAAAGAATGTTTAACAAAATAAATTTTGTTCATCAATGTGTTGGAAAATTTGTCATATTTTTATCAATAAAATGTAATAATTTAAGTTTAATTTATATCGTCAGTAATATTGTTTGGTTATTGAGATATTTAACACTATTTGTAACTGTGATACAGTTGAAATCCGATATTTTTTGCAATAAACAATAAATTTTAATATAAACAACGATAGTTTTTTGGTCAAAATACAAAAGAGTATGATAAGTTATTTTTAGTTGAACTTTAACCTTGAATAACTTTTAAGCAAGTGAATATATCGAAAAATATCAAGAGAAAGCTTTTGTAGAGCTTTCAATTTTCTACAAAAATAATTGTTTGCCATTGCCATTTATACTGTCATAGAGACATAAAAATTAATTGTGAAAAGTGCCAAAACCCCATGTTATTTAAATGGAAAATGTATCGTCCTGGAGGCACGGTTTATTATGAATATCAAGGGCTTATATGGGTCTGATATTTTTTTTTAGGTCGTGAACTATCCCTTCAACTACTTTTTTTTTCTTAAATTTATAATATTTACAATTTGCCCCCTTCCATAATGAATAATAGGGTGTTCAACTTCAAATTTTGACCCCACGTTTTGTTGGGTATTATTAATGATTGACAAATGGGATATTTAAAAATTAAATTATTTCAAATTCAGTCTTTATAAAAAATTAAACAAAAATTTACCAAAATTGTGCAGCTTATAAGGCAGATACGTCACTAGTTTAAATGTGAAGTTGTCGATAGTCTTCCTTTGAGGAGCGGGTAAACATACAACACGGCTCTTTCAAGTGCGCATGACTCAAGACTTTGCCAAATTTAGTAGTAACATAATATTGAAATAAATATGTAAATATCAGAAATATAAAACTACAAAAAGGAAGAAAACCCAGGCCCAAACCCAGTTGATCAAAGTGTAACTATGTATAGAAATATCAGAAAATAAGAAATAAAAAACAAAAAAAATCAAGAAAACCCAGGCCCAAACCCGAAAGCCGGTTGATCAAAGTGTAACCCAAACTTCTTCTTTTCTTCTTCAAATTAGGTAACTACCCTCTCTTGTAATATTTTGTTCCCTGTCAAAATTTGTGACTAGCTTCAACTGATACTATACTGACGTCAAAATCTAAAATGCGGATTTCAAGGCATTTTTTAAAAAGGGATAAAAAGCAAAAGTGCACTATTAAATTTGATAATACATGTGGATTAGATATAATCAACGATCTGCTATAATCATCAACAAGAATCTATTTTTAGTTGAACACCCTATTTAATTGCTAAAAGTTTCAATTGATGCTTCCCCTGTGATTCATATATCCGTTAAAATGGCTACCGGTTAATACTTTCTCTATGGCAACTTTTCTCATTCTAGTGCAAGTAGCTAAAAGAGCTCCACCTAGTAAACACATGCCGCCGCCTCCCAAAGCTAGAAGAGCCGAAAACCATCCAGTCTTCAAACATATATTGTTGATTGGGTCGACCTGATTGTTACCTACAAAAAAATATATCAATTTCTTTCCAGTAAGAACTTGAATTTGATAGAACAGAAGTTATTACAAAACCAGAACCTGGAACTCCAGACTTGACACTTTTGAACTTACTTGATGCAGTAGTATTTTTTTCTTCATCCAACTCTCCTTCCTGAAGTACCCGGAGTGATTGAAACAAGTTTACGTTTTCCGACAAAGACACTGGAGTTGGTGTTGTAGAATTGCTTTCTATGGATCTTTTTCGAACTGTTTTAATGTTTCTCCAATGACACGTTTGGCTCTGAAATTAACAATCACATTAAAAAAGAAGAACATTGTCTCTTTATTTAGGTATATTCTAGTTACACAAAACAAGAAATTATCGAAAAATTTGGCATATTTTCGGAGAGCAGTCTTCCTAATTAATAAAGTTATTTATTTATTGCTCTATTTCGAAAAAAAATCGCGCGTGTTATAAGAACAGCTATCCACGAATACTTCACGCTATTTTTTTTATTGGTGCACTTTGAAATTATAAATACTGATCTATAACTACTACAACAACAAGAAATGGAAATCATATCTAAATAGAAATAAGAACTAAATGTCAAATGGTTGAACTCGTGATGTATATGATGTATATGGTTGAAATAATACCCTTCTTGGTGTGCGTCATCGATTGTTAATGTCTTTCTAACACATTACGTAGGAAGAAATGGAAAAAAGGCAGGTCTGTGATTAATCCTAATCAAAATATCACAATAATAAACCGTTTAAATGAATTACAAACGTTAACCCTAATCTCTGACTTGCAAAAATTTGATTGGTTGATGTTTAGATTACGCTCAAGTTCAACCTATCTGTTTAATTTTTAACGTGATATTTTTTATAATCACCTTCCAAGTTAAATAAGAGCTATTGAAGCTTTATGTGTTTGAGTGATAAATGTTCGTTTATTCCCACACATAAATTTGGTACATCGAGCCGGATTCGGCAAAAAACCAGCAAATAGTTTTAATTGTCAAACTCAGAAATTGGAATATGGTATGGCAAGCTGCTTCGTGAATCAATTGGACTGATTGTAAATTGGTGTCAAGGATTCTTTCAGGTCAGATCTTTCCAATATATTTATAATCAAACATGGATTCGGATGCTTTGTTACTAAAAGCGCATACCGCTCGTAGAACTGCCAAAAGTAGCATCACCAGGATAGATAGTTTTATCAAAGCAAATGCAGGCAATTTATTGCATACATTTGAATATGAAACCAGGTTAGAGCTACTTGAAACTTCTTTCAAGAAATTTTGTGAGTCTCAGGAAGTCATTGAGGTATCTGAGACAGATGTTGAAAAAATTGGAGATCCTAGTGACTACGAAGAAAAATATTGCGCTTTAAAAACTCAATTAAAAATTTTGATTGATCGCTCTTCTCCTAAAAACCAACAAAGTCATCAGCCAAATTTTCCACAAAATGTTAATGTTAAAACAGAGGTTAAATCTAAGATGCCTGAAATTGTTATTGACAAATTTGCAGGTGCTCACCAAAGTTGGAATAGTTTTTATGACATTTTTAAAGCCCTTGTTCTAGACAATGATGATTTGGCAGAAATACAAAAACTTATTTATTTAAAATCAAATTTACTGGGTGAACCCCAAAAATTAATTGCAAATTTACCGTTGGTTGCCTCTAATTTGTCAGTAGCAATTGACATACTCAAAGAGAGGTATGAAAATAAGTTAGCGAATATTTACGTTTACATCAAGGGCCTATTGGACGTTCCATCAATAAATAAAAGTAATTCGATGAATTTGCGTGATTTTGTTGTTTCAGTCAAACAGCACACCGAGTGCTTGAAAAATTTGAATGTTCCTATAGCCGAGTGGGATTTAATTTTAGTGTATATTTTGTCTCAAAAATTAGACATTAACACTAGACGTGGGTATGAGTTGGAAAGAGGTCCTACTCTTTTACCTACTCTAGATGGTTTCCTCAAGTTCGTTGAGAAGAGATGTCAGGCTGCTGAAAATTTAGTTTCACCAGAGTTGCCTCGTAAAAACTCTCACTTTGCCAATGTAGATAAAAAGCTAAGTTGCTTGTTTTGTAAAATGTCAAATCACAACATGCTTAAATGCTTTAAATTTAAAGAGTTGACATTAAATCAAAGAAAACAGTTTGTATTTTCAAACAAATTATGTTTAAAATGTTTTTCTCCACACCATGTCAGTCAATGTGAGTGGAAGAATTGTCCTATTTGCGACAAAGCTCATAATACCCTATTACATGCGGGAAATTCTGTCGAATATTCATCAAATCTTAATAAGTCTAAAATTAATTCAAGAAATACTCAACAAAATACGAGTTTTAGCTCCAATCGTGGGCTTACCAATCACAGACAAAAATTTTATCCTATGAATAACTCGAGTAGTAATTCAGATCAAGCTTCTAACATAGAACAAACACAAAATTCGGAGGCTATTCAAGCTTCTACAAGTGACATGCTTGGGGAACAATCTAACGCTATGTCAAGCCTTTTTGTAAATCAAAAATCTCATATTTTATTGGCAACTGCATCCGTACATGTTTCAAACAACAATGGTCATTTAATATCTGCCAGAGCAGTGCTTGATAGTGGGTCTCAAGTGTCACTTATCACACATAAATTAGCTAAAAAACTCCAATACCCTACCTATAATAAAAATTTGTCAATTTGTGGTGTATCAGGTCGCATGCAAGTAAGTGAAGGAATCGATATTAAATTATTCTCAAAAGTTGACCCAACTAAAATATTTGAAGTAAATTGTTCAGTAACAAATTTTATTTCCTCCAAGTTGCCTCAATTTCCTATACAAACGAATCGATTAGAGATCCCTTGTAGTATTGTCTTGGCTGACTCAAATTTTTATGTTCCAGATCATGTAGATTTATTATTGGGTGCAGATGTTTATTATTCATTACTTTTACCTGGTTTGATCAACCTTGGGGACAACTTACCCATTTTACAAAATACCCACCTTGGTTGGGTGGTAGGAGGTGTCCTATCCTCAACAATGTTGTCAAATTTCATTTCATGTGAACAAGTTCCCTCGCATTCTTTATTTATTAATTTCAATCAAACCGATAAATTGCTGCAGAAATTCTGGGCAATTGAAGATGTGCCACAAGGACATATCTTATCAAGTGAGGATGAACTTTCTGAACAAATATTTAAGAATACTACAAAAATTTTAGAAAATGGTAGATTCCAAGTGGATATCCCATTTAAATCGCCCGTTGAGAGTTCTAAACTAGGCGAATCTTTTTCAAATGCCAAAAAACGTTTTCTTTCATTGCATCAAAATAAATCATTATTTTACCAACATTCAGAGTTTATTAGAGAATATATCAACTTAGGTCATGCACGGTATATTCCTCTTGATTTTAAAAATATTCACAATAACCACAAATATTTCATACCTCACCATTGTGTGATTCGTAATGATAAAACTACAACACGTCTCAGAGTTGTCTTCGACGCTTCCATGAAAACCACCTCAGGATATTCATTAAATGACATTTGTCTAAAAGGGCTTGTTGTTTAACCAGAATTATTTGACATTTTGTGTCGCTTCAGAGTATATCTTTTTGCAGTTGTTGCAGACATCGAAAAGATGTACCGGCAAATTTTAATTAATACTGATCACATTCATTTACAAAATATCTTATGGAGAGAAAGTATAACGGATGATATTAAATGCATCGAATTGTTGACTGTTAGCTACGGAACAAACTTTGCACCTTATGTAGCCACTCGTTGTCTCGCTGAATTGGCAGACATGTATAAAGAGGAATTTCCGTTGGCATCTATAGCAATTAAGACTCAAACATATGTTGATGATGTTTTGGCGGAAGCTGACTCGTTTGAGGAGCTCTGTGAACTAAAAACCCAATTAATAGAATTACTCATAAATGCATAAATGGTGTTCAAATTCCATGAAGTTTATGCGTAATTTTACCTCAGAAACTGAACTTAAAAACTACTCTATAAATTCCGAGAGTAACTCCAATAAAGTACTGGGTGTTTTTTGGGAGCCAAAATTAGATCACTTCTCCATTTCTTTGCCCAAGAGCATAAATGTAAATCCAGTCACAAAAAGAAATGTTTTAGCTATCATAGCTCAGATTTACGATCCGTTGGGGCTTGTTGCTCCAATTGTCATAACGGCCAAAATTTTTATGCAGAAACTTTGGTTATCTAATTTAAACTGGGACGACTGCTTAAATTTAGAATTGCGTAACGAATGGATTAAATTATCCACAAACATTCTTGAATTATCAGATTTAAAAATTCCACGATGTTTAATTAATAATCGGAATATCAAGCGAATTGAGATTCATTCTTACTCAGATGCAAGCTTAAGGGCATACGGGTGTTGTATATATTTAAAAACTGTTTATGAAAACAACAGTGTTTCTTGTCATCTTATTTGTGCCAAATCTAGAGTTTGTCCTTTGCGAACAATTTCTCTTCCAAAATTGGAATTATGCGCATGTGTGTTGTCAGCAAAGACCACCCATCGTATTTTAGATATATTTAAAAATAACTTTTAAATAGCCAGCGTTAATTTTTGGGCAGATTCCCAAATTTCGTTAGCATGGCTAGAATCACATCCAAGTAGATGGAATATATTCGTTGTAAATAGAGTTTCTTTAGTTCAAGAACTAACAGCTTTGCACACCTGGAGGTACATTCCTACCAAACAAAATCCAGCTGATTATGTATCTAGAGGTATGATGGCGCAAGAACTCATTTCTAATAATATGTGGTGGCAAGGTCCCTTACACTTGAAAAATGTTAATTTTAATATAAACTCATTTCAGTCAAACGTCAATAATGTTCAAAAAGTTCCTGAGGAACGAAAAATTGTTATGAGTACAACCTCTACCGAAAATTATATGTTAAGTATTTTCAATAGATTTTCAGATTTTCAAAAGATACAACGTATAGTTGCATTCTGTCTCCGTTTTTTACATAATTCAAACCATAAAGATGACAAAAGGTTTGGTCCCTTAAAGGTAGATGAATTACAACATGCTTTAAAGGTAATATTGCAAGTTTTGCAACTACATTATTTTCCTCAAGAAAAAGATTTATTAAAAAATAAAAAGGTCCTTCGAAACAAACAGTTTAATTCTTTAAATCCCTTTATTGACTTGGAAGGATTAATCCGCGTTGGCGGGAGATTGTCAAATGCTGATCTGCCATTTGCACAGAAGCATCCAGTGTTACTGCCTGCTAAATGTCACGTTGTTGATTTGATGCTAAGAAGAGAGCACCTTAAATTATATCATGCCGATCCTCAAACCGTGTTAAGTAACTTTAGACTACGTTATTGGCCTTTAGACGGTCTAAGAGCTGTTAAACGCATAATTCACAAGTGCATCCCTTGTTTTAAATTTAAAGCTAAGTGTGTCGAGCAAATCATGTCAGACCTACCTAAAGATCGGGTTTCAGTTTATCGTCCTTTTTTAAAGGTCGGTGTGGACTTTGGGGGTCCATTTTTAATCAAAACCTCGAATTTACGCAAAGCACCCAAAGTTAAGGCATATATTGCTATATTTGTATGTATGACTACTAAGTGCGTTCACATAGAATTAGTGTCGGGCTTGTCGACTGAACAATTTTTACTCACATTACAACGTTTTATAGGCCGACGGGGTAAGCCATCGGTAATATATTCTGACAATGCCACTAATTTTTTAGGCTCCAGTAACCATTTGAAAGCTTTATACGAATTTTTTAAAGTCAAAAGTAACATTGATTCTATTGAAAAATTTTTGTCCAAAAACGAGAAATTTATCCCACCTCGCTCACCACATTGGGGCGACCTTTGGGAGACTGCGATTAAGAGTGCTAAGCATCATCTAATCAAGACTATTGGAGAAACAGTTTTAAATTTTGAGGAATTTTCGACAGTATTGGTTTGCATTGAGGGTGTTATGAACTCGCGACCTCTTAGCATTTTATCGAATGATCCTACCGATTTAAGCCCTTTAACACCGGGACATTTTTTAATTGGCGACAATCTTTCAGCATTCCCAGACAAAGACTTGAGTAATATTACAGAAAATCGATTGACAATGTATCAAAAGTGTATTAAATTCAAACAATTATTTTGGAAACGATGGTCCATTGAATATCTGAATAGACTTCAGCAAAGGCCAAAATGGACTATTGAAATTCTTGAGGGCTCAGACGGCAAAGTTCGTTTAATTAGAGTCAAAACATCAGATGGAACGTTTCTTAGGTCCATAGCAAAGGTATGTCCTCTTCCTGATGCTGACTAGATTTGTATAGTGTTAAATCTTAAGACTTTGTCATTAGGTTAGCTATTTTATTTGTTCAACCTTTTTGTGTTAGCTGTATTGTGTTGAGCGCCTGAAGCGTAGTGTTTTATTTAAGTTGGAGTTTTCTTCCGGAAAACGTCCAAGGCGGGAGTTATGTTTAATTTTTAACGTGATATTGTTTTGTGTTGCTAATAAACAACTGTCAAGTAAAAATATATATGTCAAACATATAAAATTATTTCTCATTTTTTATAATCACCTTCCAAGTTAAGTAAGAGCTATTGAAGCTTTATGTGTTTGAGTGATAAATGTTCGTTTATTTCCACACACTATCAATCGAGAGTTTAAAATACTATGAAGGCGTTACTTTCATAGCGGCAATAAGTCTTACGTCTTATTCTGCTGTCACGCTGACAGTTCTTGACAGGTCTGTACTTTTTTGTTTGCGGTCAATTATTATTTATGAAAAGTGAATATTAATCTTATTGTTTTATTTATATGAATTATACAAAAATATGCATGAATACACGGAAAAACATCAGTATTTTGAAAGTTCTCAAGTATTTTCAGTTAGAAAAAGAAGCTGGTAATTATTAATTGCAAAGCCTTTTCGGATTTGGCTAAATACAATCCTGATGATTTTATTTATCAAATTTAAGGTTAGCTATATGTCAAAAAAGCAAATAAAATAAAGGACATGCCGAAAACCCAGATATACGTCACAATCGATGACGCACACCAATAAGGGTATTATTTTAACTATACCTTGCGTTGTCATGGAAATGAGAGAAACATAAACTAATTTGTATTTTGATAGAAGTTCAACCTTATTGAGTTCTGTGAATGTCAATAGTATAGTTTGTTCAACCATCCTTTGCCGTTATGTCATAATGGGTGACGTATTCTGCTGTTTTACGTATGTCTTATATTTCTTGAATGTTATTTTACACTTAACCTCAAAATTATAATCAATGGCATATGTTAAGAATTGTTTTCAAAATATGACAACTGAATTGTCAAAAGTAACAGATAAAATTTATGTCGACCTTAGATAAGAAATACGTTAATGACGTCATAATTCCGTCTCATCCATTTCATGAATGAGAGAGCAAGCTGGACAATGTATGACGTAACGGCAAAGTATGGCTGAACAAACTATATTAATTTAAATACCATTTCCTAAGATTTTAAAAATCATTTTCCATTTTAATTTATAAATTTGACATTGTTAAATATTGTTCGAATAAAAGTTTTGATGTTACAAACTACTCCTGTCATTAGACATGATTTAGAGTCTAAATAAAATAATCAGCAGTGACAACGAGACTGACGTCGGCCAATTCAAGTCGTTCATTACGGATCTTAAATCGGAATTTCAAAAAAGGTTCGCAGATTTTAAGAAAATTGAGAATGTTGTAGAAATTCTCAGCAGCATTTACTCTCTGCATCCTGATGGTGAATGGAGCAATGAAGCTGCAATTGTTTTCGGAAGTGATAAAGCTACTCTGCAGATGGAAATGATCGATTTCCAAGAAAACACAGTTTTAAAACACAAACATTCGGAAGTTTCCAGTGAAGAGTTCTGGATAAAATTTGTGCGTGGTAATAAATATCCAGAATTACAAAAATTAGCTTTGAAACTTCTTACTTTGTTTGGATCGACATATATTTGTGAAGCAGCATTTTCGAAGATGAAGAATACATTTCGATCCCGACTTACTACTGAACATCTCCAGGATTTAATGTCAATAGCTTGCACCAATTTTACTCCAAACTTCAGACAGATAGTTCGCAACAAAAAATGTCATTTTTCGCATTGATACCGTAACAAAATACCTTTGTTATTTCCTTAATTACATTTGTTTAATAAATATTTTTTCTTATAAATAAAATGTGCGGATCACGATGGTCATTTCATTTCTTAAAACGGACCCCGAGCGAAACTAATTGGAGACCACTGATTTAGACCATAGATTTAGACAAAAAATAGTTATCTATGTACCAAGGCAGTGAAGTGATTCTTTATCGGACGAGTCTGAAATTATAAGACGAGCGAAGCGAGGCGAATAACAGGCGAGTCCGATAAAGACACTTTACTGACGTGGTGCATACAAAATTTTATCGCCAACTGCTCAGAATTCAGAATATAAGAAAGGGTCCGTTGAACTATAGGGAAACACGAATTTTTGACTGATTTTGCGAAAAATCGATAGTACTCACCTATTTTGAGAATAATCCGTCAAAAAATTTACGGGTTATACATATTTTGCTGAGAAAAATCTAAAAAAAGAATTTTTTTCGCCACTTGAACCATCACTTTTGGACTGAATATTTTATACAATAACCGTTTAAACGTATCACACTGAACGGGAAAGTGATGAACAACATGTTTTCTCGCTAATAATAACAACATTTCAGTTAGTTTCTTCATAATATTGTTTAAATTACCACTTTAATTAATATATATTTGACAGGCTACAAATTTGTATGAAAACAATTAAATCAAATGACAAATGACATAGAAGCTCTAGCGTAATGTGTGACATGGTTGCCAGCTGTAAACGATTACGTGAGAATCATGATATTTTTAAAATATTAATTAATTATTGCATTCGAATTTCATCTTAGAAAGTATTGGATGAGAGGGATGAATGCATTGTAATGCACATCAATCTATTCAAGAAGAGGAAAAAAATATAATAATTGGATTCACCCTTCCCCTTCTAGAATAACTTAATGTGGATTACAAATAATTGGAGGCATTTGCCTTCCCCTCAAGATATTTAAAAAGGGGAAGGTAATATAATAATTGGATTCACCCTTCCCCTTCTTGAATAACTTAATGTGGATTACAAAGTATTGGATATCTTTTGAGGGCATATTCCAGAAGGGGAAGGGAACAACTTGATGTGGATTACAAAGTATTGGATATTTTTTGAGGGGAAGGCTGAATACAATGATTATATATTTGTTTCCCCTTCTTTAAATACGCAATATAAGGATATCATCATATATAAAATGTGTTTATAATTTCATTTATGTTCTTGGGTTTGTCTTGAATGAATCTAACTAAAAATATAGTCTGATACAAAGTTTAATTTCGTATCTTAATAGTCATGTAGCATGATTGTCGAGTAGTCGATTACAGCTGGCAACCACGCTACAAACTATTGTATTTTGTTGTATGTTTTGTAGGTTGCATATCTGTTTATGCGATTATTATTAAAATTATTTATATCCAAACTGGTTGCCTGTCAAATATATATTTATACAAGTGGTAATTTAAACAATATTATGAAGAATCTAACTGGATTTTTTTCATAGATAGCGAGAACACATGTTGTTGATCACTTTCATGTACAAAGCAATACATTTAAACTGTTTTTTGTATGAAATATCATGCCAAAAAATGATGACTCAAGTGGCGAGAAAAAATCTTTTTTTGGATTTTTCTTTGTAAATTGTGTATAACCCGCAAATTTTTTGACGGATTATTCTCAAAATAGGTGAGTACTATCGATTTTTCACAAAATCAGTCAAAAATTCGTGTTTCCCCATAGTTCAACGGACCTTATAAGGAACTGAGGTATAGGTATTTCATTGCATTTTATTATGTCAAAGTAAACAGCACATATAGAACAAATCTACTTATTATTTGTTATATTTAAATTGAAGATACACCCTGAAGCATTATAAAAGTTAATTCCTGAAGTCAAAGGAGTTCCAACAATAATTTGTCATAAATAAATCGCTAGAAAACTATTATGGAGCCGTAATAGGGAGAAGCGTGACACTGACAGATGATGATTTTCGAGTAATGTCAAAGTCAAATTACTTTACCTGCCGCATATGTCACTGTACCAGCAGCAAATGCGGCAGATAAAGTAAAGGAAGGTAAACTGTTTGTTTACTTCCGAAAATCAATCTGATAATTGACGGCTTTACTGACGGTTGGCGATAAAATGTATTTACTCTAGCCTCATAGGTATTAGCACCGTACACTAACTACCGACAAGTGAATTCACTTCGTCGATCTATGGGTTACCGCAAATTTCCTTACCCCTTCTATCGTCTGGCGAGTTCTGGCTAGTTTAAACCGAGTATTGAATGTTGTATTATGAGAGTAGACGTGTAAGGCGCCAGAGAAAAGATGTACCAACATTTTCAAACGTTCCGACGCAATTGAATTTACTTGTCGGTGGTGAGTGTACGGTGGTATTAGAGAAAGAAGAATATCTTACTGGACATCTTCCGTGACACATCCTGACGTCACATTCGATGTACAAGGCAGGCGAACCAGTAAATCTGAAGGTTTTCATATAGGCGTAAACTTGAGTTTCATAAACTCCAGAATCGGACCATGAACCTCGGAATCTCGATATTAGTTTCTCGTCCACGGGACACCTTTAAAATTGAAACATTTGCATTAGAAACGAAAGCTTCAGACAATCAAATTTATATACTGCAAGCGCCAAACGTAATGGCGAGCTATTGCGCAGGTATAGATTCTCACAACTAAATTACTATTGGATTACGATAAGCCCCTTGCCGGTCAGTGTCGTACAAAAATTATTCAGACAAGGCCGACGCCAACAAAATTGGAGGACAACTAATGATACACCTCTGTACAGAGCATTTATACAGATTGTGAAAAAGAGAAAGAATAATTTTGCGCGCGCATCGAGGCGTGTACTTAGTTCCAGAGGCTGGCCGAATGTTGATTGCCCCACTATTTTAATCGCTGTTGCCAGAAGCGTAGACTAGTTTGTACAAATGATGTTTTTGTCTCGTTATGTTGACTTTTTCTCGAAGTTATGCACAATAGGTGAAACTAAACACTTTCATCCGGCAACATTGTCCTTTACAGAGAGAATTCATATTTAAACTGCTATTCCTAGGTCTTTTCGCTACAAACGTTGATCACGTTGGAAGCGCATGCCATGGTCATAGTATATAAACAAGGAATAGTAGGGCCACTCTAAGCTCCTCCCAGCTCGATGTCTATCTCACTCGGTGTCCGTCTCCGTCTTTTCTGGTATCCTGAAGTTCCCAATCTAGCGATAGACAAATACCGTGAGTCTTTTGTAGTTTGAAGGTACGAGCGGAGTTATTAGTATACCGGCTGGACTGTCTTTGCAGTGAATTATTTAATTATTATTACGGTATATTTTTTATTGAAAAGAAAATGCCTCGAGTGTGTTGTGTGGACGGTTGTAGAAGTAGAGATGGGGTAAAAATATCTTCCTTCAGATTGTTTTTCTTACTGGTTTGAGTTACCAGGAGGAACTACCAATAAGATGTATTTGGATACATTTTACAATTATAAAAAAAAAGGAATTTAGACTGTCCAAAATTAACTGACGAGCATATGTTTCCAAATAATTTCCAAAGAATGGAAGTAAAATATGCTTCCTCAGATTTTTAAAATAAAATGAAATTTATATTTGGTTGGCAACTTACAATACAATCAGTTAAATCCCTTTGGGGTATATTAAAATCTTTTATTGAACAAAATACCTTAACCAACCAACCAATCAACTATTTTTTCTCAGACAAAAACCTATGTGAACAATACAAATTTTCCCTTTGGTTGGCACAATGTAAGTAGGTACCTAGTCTGAATTTTGTTGAGTATGTCACCCAACTTGAAAATATACTTGTAGCTAACTTCAATAAGTTAGCATGTACCTAATAATTGTATGGGAGCGACATTGAAAGATCTTTTTAAAAACGTATCATTTACGTATCCTTGTGAAAATTTTCCTTCAAGTTCTTTCTTATCCCTGTATACAAGAGTGCGTTTATATTATACAATTAAATTACTAATACTAAATTACAAATATTACACAATTTGTAATTATTGTTTTTGTTTTGCTTTATTTTATAAGTTTGGTTTAAGATCTAATTTTTTTACTAAATGCAATTATTCAGCATTTTTTTTATATGCAAAACCAATTCTAAAGTATCTATGTAGTATCTGGTATAATTTTTAATGAATGTTTTCTATTTTCATATTATAATAAATATTATATTTGTACATTTTTCATTTTATATATATAATGTAGTAAAAGCTATTCCAATGAATGATTCTAGCTAATTAATCATAATTAAATACAATTAAATGCATAGCGAAGTAACATCGTTTTTTGAAATAAGTTTTCTAGCCTAACGTACATTTTTATCAGCCCCCGTACCAAACTCTCGATTTATAAATCAACAAGAAATGAAGATAGTAATTCGCACTACCCCTGTATATACGGCACACGTGTGCTTTTACGATCGTTTTTCGGCAATTCTTTAGCAACGCTACATGAATGAGCCGACGAGGAGTGAACCTACTATTCCTTTGTTTATATACTATGCGATTGTATTGTATTGTAGCGTTGAACATGAATTTGTGCACATGGTGGCTGGCTGGCCATCACTTTTGGCGCTTGCAGTACATCACCTCACAAAGAGGAGACAAAGATGATAGGAATAGGAATAAGCTTTCAATTTTTTTCCGGACCCCACGTTTTACTAGCCCCCTGACTCCCGGCAGGCCACGTGGACCGGTCTGGTAGATAAACTCTCAGGATGGTTTTTCTTCCAGTCCAATCCAGCACCAGATCCCGGAGTTTAAACCACGGTTGACCAGCCGGCCCTATGTTTCTAATCAACTCACCCATATTCATCTATCAGTTGAATCTTCTTGGTAGCTCCATTATGTGCGTAACAGTCATTTACGACGATATCGAATCCATCTACGGAAAAAAAATTGTATCTATATAATTCAGTTGAGACCTTTAAATTTTCAAATATCTACGCTCCTGAAAATAATAGCAGCATGATAAAATATACATAACGTACCATATTTGCTTCTCATGTAGATCATAAGGGTAAGTGGATCTCCTACTCGTACTGGTCCTGTAACTCTATTACCAGTGGTACCGTATCCGTAGCGAATTTCCATGTAACATTCGGGCGGGGTTAAAGTGAATACCACGGGGTTTCCTGTAGCTACCCTAAAAATAAATGTTTGAAATTATATAATGCAACACAAAGCTGCATCTTTCAAATGTGATTGTTTACATTTAATTTCTTAAATGGAACCCTCATAAAAATATTTTTTCTGTGCGCCACTGATATTCTCTGTTGCATACTTCTATCAAAGCTTCTTGTGGTTTTTGCATTATTTTTAAAAAACTTTGTAATTCATGCTACATTTGATTCTGTATGTTTTTATTACGAAACGGCCCATTGAACACATAATTTCTTCACTTCTATTTTGTAAAAAAACTAAATATCATTTTATACTACTTTATTACAATCTTTTATTAATTTTTCCTAATTTTTGGGACACCCTATACTATTTTTTACTTCGAAATTTTAGTTTCCATGCAACTAATCTATTAATAGCACCTGTTATCTTTTAACGCTTTTTTGCAAAAAACGTTTATTTTTTTCAAATTACCAGATACTTACTCAACGTCCAAAAAAGGAAATGTGACGGTTTTCCAAAAATCATAACCGTATTCACACGTTACTTTAAAATGTTCGTCGTATTCTTCTTCAATCAACGGATTATATTGAACTGTTATTGTATTCCACATAAAATTTTTCTAAAAAATGAAAAAAAAAATTAAAAAATTTCGCCCGAGCAGGGACTTGAACCCTGGACCCTTGGATTAAAAGTCCAATGCTCTACCGACTGAGCTACCCGGGCTTACGTATAGATAGGTCGAAGACAGATATTTATTCGGAATGAATAAAAACGTTAATCTTTTAAGATTTAATATATAAAAATAGCTTACTGTCGGCGTTTTTTCCGTTTCATCATTATGGGTGTTTTTTCCCAAAGTTCCGCATCTGTTGAGTTGAATAAAAAATTCGTAATAATCCCTGCCGGTACCATTGATGTACATACAGTCGGGGTCATAAGCGTAACCTGTGAAATGAATATTTAAATTAAATGTACAGTGTGTCTCAAAATTAATTAATTAACTACTAGAAGTAAACTTGCCTTGTGACAGACTTTACAGACAACCGTGACAGAAAAGTAAATAAAGTTTTCTCTATAACTAGACCAACTTACCAGCTGAATATACAAGTCCTGTGAAAGATCCATTAAGGCCTACACGTATTTTCATGTAATCGTCTTGACATTCAGCTTCAATATCTGAAAGACAATAAAATTATTCCAATAAATTAAAATCTTCATCATAGGTACTTTCCGTATGTATATTTGGTTGCCTCAGTAGCTAAGATGTATTTTAAACATTCACTTACGTTGAACTCGTGTGTTATTAAAACGGAATCTTCTGTATTCTCGATCCCATGTTTCATAGGGATGCTGCCAGTCGATGTCGTCTTCGTTAATATCTTCATTACGTTTTCTTAACGCCGGCACGGGCACGTAATCGTTTGTTTTCCCAATAAAAACAACCTAAGTTCAAAAGCATAAAAGCATAGTGTTATTTGGACATCCTTTATAACGGTTTACTCTATTCTAATACATATAATTAAGTGAGGTGAAATTAGTTTTCAATTCGTAACAAATTATTTGAATTGAATAAAGATAGATAACTGTTATCGGAAAAGTCAGTGGCGTGGCCAGAGGGGTCCCAAGGGGCAGTTCTAAGAATCAATAAATGAGAAAGAAAAGGGGAATGGGACATGAGGAAATTGAAGTTGCAAAATGAAACTGATGTACCAGGATCTGCTCTTTACTCTTCCTTTGTGCAATTCGCCACACAATACGTGTGGCGACAGTTTATGAGCATTTGTGCTGAAAAAAATATACATTGGATGAAACAACACAAATGGATATTTTGTATTAGAAAAAAGAAATAGGAATTTAATATTTAAACCAATATTTGTATTCGGGAAATATTCCCCCGAATCACACTCGTGCATCAAAATGATCAGATAATTTTGCATTCGAGCGTGTTGTCTTGTAAAAACTACATTCGGCCATTTTCATATTTTGTTATGTAAAATGTCATGCAAAATTATCGGTAATTTTGATACACTTGTGCAATTACTTCCGTTAGACAAAGACCGAAAAATATGATTATCTGCTATTTTATTAGAATTTTGTTTCCTTTTTTTTGTCTTCTTTAATTTGTTTTATTAATAAATAAGCCTGGATTTGCTCTTTTAGAGATCTTTTATTTTTTCCTAGCAAATTAGGTACTTAAAATTAGGTATGGCCCCCCCTAGAAAATTTTTCCTAGCTACGCCACTGGGAAAAGTTATCGTACAAATGACCATTTTGATGGACGTTATATATATAGCAGGTAAATTATGTCCGAAGGAATGCTAAATTTCAACACGTGTTCGTTTCGTTATATTCCGGTGTATCTTATTGACAAAGAATGCGATGTTGAATTGTAAGGAAAACATCTATCATTTCATAATTAGATGATTGCAACTTTTATCTTAGAGATTTTATTGTATAGTATGGTGGTATAATGGGGAATATTTCTCAACACTTCGACTTTCATAGTCTTTCATAGAAACGCGCTAATGACTTTCTCTACATCAGTTGAGTGATGTAAAAAGGGACCCGCACTTTTTAAGTGCAAATCCGGTCCCGGTCAAAGTTAAGTTCCGACATATTCATTTCTATGCATGAAAAGGCGTATTTTTAATTATACAGAGTTAGTATAATGTATGGAACCCTCCAAGTATCTTCTCAACGGTTTAATATTTTTAAATGAAATTGCTCACCCCCTTTTAAGAGGATCCAAAGAACTCAAAAAGCTCTCAAATTTAATGTACAGCTTGAATAACAAACCAAAATACGTAAGTAAAGTCCACCAGTGGAATAACGAACTTATTTGGCGCGATCGTTGATATTCTATATAGCTGGGCCAAACGAACGTGCTCTGCATGATCTTTCAAACACCCGAGATGCTCATTTCTCCCCCCCCCCCCTTGACGGTCTAAAACTAAGCAATTATTGATTCATATGAAGGAAAGATAGAATTAAATTTCAAAGGTAGGCCATTACCAGATATCACTATTGCAAAAACTGGTGTAAGTAGAGGAAAAAGTTATACACGTAAATTTAGTAGAGATATTTATTTAAAAAACTGTGGATGTGACAAAAGAAATGCTTTATATTGTTTTCACTGCTTAGTTTTTGGAGGCTATACAGCCTGGGGTGCTATGGTTGAAATAATACCCTTCTTGGTTTGCGTCATCAATTGTGAAGTATATACGGGTTTTCTGCATGTCGTTTATTTTATTTGCTATTTTGACAAATAGCTAACCTTAAATTTGATAAATGAAATCATCAGAATCGTATTCAGCCAAATTCGAAGCGGCCATGAAATTAATAATTACCAGCTTCTTTTTCTAACTGAAAATACTTGAGATCTTTCAAAATACTGATGTTTTTCCGTGTATCTATGCATATTTTTGTATTATTTAAATAAATACCTATAACAATAAGACTAATATTCATAATTGATCGTAAACAACAAAGTACAGACCTGTCGAGAACTGTCAGTGTGACATTAGAAAAATACGTTAGTCACATTGCCGCTACGAAAGTAACGCCTTCATAGTATTTTGAGCTCCCGATTGATAGGTTGCACTTGCGCGTAATCTAAACATCAACCAATCAAATTTTTATAAGTCAGAGATTAGGTTTAATGTTTGTAATACATTTAAACGGTTCATTATTGTGATATTTTGATTAGGATTAATCACAGACCTGCCTTTTTTTCCATTTCTTCCTACGTAATGTGTTAGAAGGACATCAACAATCGATGACGCACACCAAGAAGGGTATTATTTCAACTATATTCTCGATTTCATGAGAATGATTTGCGTATGCGAATTCATTGGTTTTTCGTATGAGAACTTCAAATTCGTATTCTTGATATATTTCTTGAATTATTTTCTACTAGGTCTGCTCCATGATAAACGTCAGAATCGAATGCAGAGAGAGAATAAGAACAACCAAGAAATATAATACGAATACCTTTTGTAAATTTCATGTCAATAACGCACATATATTGGGTCAATTAGCGGTCATAAATATATTGGAGGATATTGAAGACGAAGCAGATGTAGTGAGAACCTCTTATAGAAATCTAGATCCATTTGTTGAGATTTCTCAGCGGAAATTCAAATTTTCCAGTATTAAGAATCACGTTACTTTCCATGAATTCTACAAGAGTTTATTTCTGTTCTTGGAATATATTACCGTTCTATTTTTTTTGAAATGGAATACATAATTAGACCCACAACCAAATAATTTAAAAGCAGAGATATATAGGTTTTGTAATCAAAAATCAGTTTGTCTCTGTTATGACGTTATGTTCACAAAACAGTCTAACCTATAGAAGTGAAAATTTATAGGATGACCTTGAATACAAAAATAAGGTTTCAAACCCATCCACCTGAAGCGCTAGTTGCAATTGAGTTGTCGAAACAGGCCTGGCAGCTAAGGCATTTAGCGAGAAGAAGAAAATATTTCAAAATTTATCTTAGCTGTCATATAGTTGTTGTCACCATTATAGATTGTTCCCTTTTGCCATTTGCTGCTGTTATTTGTGTTTTAATTAGGTACTGTAAGTGTTATCAAGTGTGATAATTCATAATATTATAATAACTTCATAATGGTTGGTGTGAAGTGTTGCGTTCACAGACATTACATCAAAACGACATAGGTTTCCCATACATGGCCCTTTGTTGTTGAATGAATGGGTTGCCTTGCCTTTATTCGCAATCCAACCATTCCCTAAAGTTAGGTTATACCTAAATTAGATTTTGGAATTGCTAAGTGAAATTCTCGTTCAACCACGCGCTAATAATTACTTGAGAGTGACAATATTGGGTATTTTCTATCATGTTTAGGCGTTTCTTAGCGCATGGGGAAACGTAAATTCTATTTTGTCATTCCAAAATCTGATTTAGGTATTACCTAACTTTAGGAAATACTTGGTGAAATTGGGCATAAAGAAATCAAGCGCTGAACAGATTTATAAATCCTACAAAGTTTGCGACAGATATTTTTTGAAGAATATTTTCGTATGAGCAACTTTTCGGGTAAGCTCGAGAATAGCACCCCTGGACGGAAATAGGAGTACCGAATCTAGAACATTTGAGTTTGAAAATAAAAAGACACAAAAATTCTAAAAGCCATCTCGTCCCATATGAAGCACTATTCAGTGGGTAGAAAGTGGAGGAAATAAAAGTTAGGACACAAAATGAATTAAATAAGTCACCAACTCAGAAGCCGGCCCTGTCCCTAAACTAAAATGCGTATTATGCGTATTCTAGAAGCTCCTAGGAACGCTGTTTTGTTTCGTTTTGTTTTTGGGAAGCCAAAGTTTCTAGAAGGTTTTAGGATATATGAAGACAATACCTATGGCAACATGGGTGTGAGAAAAGACAGTTCACAGATAGTAATTATTTAGATAAATAGTCTAATATTTAAATGGTAGAACTATTATACCGAGTGTAAATAAATTAGCAGACATAAAATAAGTGTGTTAGTGTGTTTATGAATTAAGTTTAATATAGAGTGTGTTTCTATAAATAAATCAATAGAAACAAGCCATTTAAAATCCATTTACATGAATAAGAAAGACATTACAATAAGAAGAACAAAATTGGAATTACCATAACCAATAAATACAATAAATATCGCATATTGATGAACTTACAGCTTCTGGAGAATTTGCTTCTAGATTTAGTGCTTCTCTGGTATGATTGTTGGGATCTAAATTCTCCGTATCCGGATTGATCCCTGGATTGCCTACACTGGTACTACTACTACTGCTTACGCTGTATTCTACAGACGCTGTCGTATCCTCGAAAGATTGACAGTAGCACATCTAGAATTATAATGAAAATTTGATAAAAACTGGTTTAACAATTTGTGGTCACCCCGTATACTCAATTTTTGAAAATTAGTTAGGCCAGTTCAACAGTTCCTCGACTGCCCGAACACATAACTGGTTTTAGTGGTACATGTGCCTCATATCTCTCTATTGCAAGCAAACCATTCAACAACAATGTTGTGTTCGTGCATTAGCCCTCTATCTTCTATTTAAAAAATTTGCTTAATCACCCCGTTCAACTTGGAACTGTAATTCATTATCTGCCGGGGCATATAGCCCGAGAAGTAGGTGTTTGTTTTTAGAAATTCCTTCAACTTCAAAAGGCTTTTCCCATGAATTTATGTACCTCGTTTTTTACAAAACCATTAAATCTTAATTTGAGACGAGAAAAAGTATTTTGGTGCCAAAATGAGAGCAAACTGAGTAAACCCCACTTATTTTTCAGTATTATACTCAACCCAGCAACGGGGTTACCTTTTTTAAGGATTTATAAAATATAAGATTGTTGTATTTACTTACGTTTGAAAGAAGGCAGATTAAAAGACTCAGATGTAATATATCACGCCATCTGTAAATAATTGAAATAAAAAAATAATAAAAAAATATATTGTTGTTTTAACAAAAAAAATCACGGCATCCGTGAGAGAATTACCAAACGGAACTTAATAAAGAACCAAAAGTGGTTGCATGGTCGAGTGGTGTTAATGTCAATAGATATGCATTACTATTGAGTGATTTATCCAAAACATCAATAAATAATGCTGAGGATAAAACAGCGATGGTGCAAATTAGACAATTAATATTCCTGAAAAGTAGTTTAAAAACAGTTTCACAAACTTTTTAATTCGAAATAGTTATTTATACTATGTCTCTAGCATTGAGGGGTAAACAGCCGGCAAAAATCTTGTACACCAACTTCGACATTTGAAAAAACTTCCACACACTTCCATCATACTTCCACACACTGTTTTTAGGTTAGTTGACAATGTAAGAACCCATGCCAACTTTTTGTAATGAAACACCGCTCCCATAACGAGCACAAACATTTATCATTTCTAAAAACACTCAATAGCATTGATTTTTATGATAGTGTAATGTTTTTCTTATTTACTTGAACTGTTTTTACCGTGGGATGAAATTATACGCTCACTATGGCTAATTACTATTAGTTTATTGAATAAACACTTACACACTATAATTAACTTAATTTATATACACACTACTTAATGTCTACTAATTTATCTACACTCGGTATAATAATTTTCCCAATTTATCTTCAACACTATTTATATTCATTATTTGTTCACTCACTGTATACTGAAACTGTTTACCGATTCACTGTATACTGAACAACTTCTCGACTCACTCGAAAACCCGCGTATATATAGTCCTCCGCAACTCTAGAACTTTCTTGAATTCACCGCCTTCTACGGTTCGAGAACAGTCTGGAATATTACTTGTTAAAGAACCTTTCTAGAAAAGTCGCATTCGCCAAAATTTATAGCTCGCGACAGGACCGGCTTCTGATGAATCACTGAGTTCGTAACAATAGTTTTCACGTTGTAAGGGTAACTTAAACACCCTGTATCTAGAAAACTAAAGCTCTAACGACCCATGTCGACGGGAAGTAATGGGTATGCCAATTTTTGCATTTTCAGCACGCTCTTTCAGTTTGTTACACCTATTCATTAACACCCTGTATAATGACCTATTCAATAATTCTAAACTCGTTATTTTCACCGCTCTTCGTCTGATTTCTGTATTATACTTCCATATACCTCCACATACTTCCACCAAACTTCCACATACCTCCACTCTCCACTGCGGTGTACACCTGCTTCCACTTGCGGTTTACCCCTCGCCTAGCATTTTCTAGTCAAGAACAATTTTGCCCCCGACCAATATCGAGGGATGGCAATAAAATATAAGATTTTCTTTCCTCCCCACAGAAATTAAATTAAATCTAATCCCAGAGCGATAAGACATAACTTATTTTCAAATAGATGAAATTTTAGGTTCTCAGTAGCATCTCGTGTGCTTTGAATACCTGTGTATTAGCTTAGGGGCACCTGGGAGGTATCAGGTGAGAAAGGTAACTAAAAATGAGAGTTAGTTTACATAAATTTGTATGTCTGATTTTTATATGTTTATATGTTTTGTAGAATAATGTTCTAGAATAGTATCATAAGGGTCAGACACTTTCCACCTACCAAAACTTTTGTCAAACGCTTTAAATCTGCACAAAGAATCAATAAACTTTATTTATTTTCACATTTATGACTTTCAAATATGTTATCAAGACAACTATTACTAAGTTATATGTGCTCCAACAGATTCGAACTATACGGAGCTTGTGGAGCTTTAAAGCGTCTGACAAAAGTTTTAGTCCATTGGAAAGTGTCTGACACTTATGATATTACACTAGAATATTATTCTACAAAGCATATATAAAAATCAGACATACAAATTTAAGTAAAGTAACTCTTATTTTTAGTTACCTTTCTCACCTGATATCTGCCCAGGTGCTCTTATGATAGCTCCACAAACACACAGGTATTCAAAGCACACGAAATGCTACTGAGAACCTAAAATTTAATCTACATATTTATAAATAAGTTATGTCTTACCGCTCTGGAATGTTGGACTATATCCAAATATTTTGGAACTTTAGTTCTTTACGACAGGTTAGGTTTGAGCGACCGGGTGTCGCGACGCAAAAGATCTAACCGTTACGTTACGTTATGTTACGTTGCTTCGTTATGTGCCTTACTTGTGTACGTGTGCTCTCTCCTGTGTCTCTCTCTCGTTTACGATGCAGCGATTCATATGCTTCGGCCGGGAATCGAACCCAGGGCCGCCCGCGTGGAAGGCTAACATTCTACCACTGAACCACCGATTAGATTAGATTAGATTAAAATTGGAGTGGCTCTTTGTCCTATCCCCCTGCGACCTTTGCAGATCTATTGTGGTCCTCCCTGTATTAGAGCTCGATATCCAGCTTTATTCTTTTTATTAGACTTAATAGCCTGGTTACCGCCTCCTTTGCGTAGCTCTCTGCCTTCGGTTTTTCTTCCCCGAATAAGTGAAACCGCAACCTTGCTAGGCCTTCACACTCACAAAGTACGTGCTCCGCGGTTTCTTCTTCTTCCTGGCAGAACCTGCATAGGCTGTCTTCTGCTAGTCCAATTGTGTGCATATGTTTCCTTAGCCTACAGTGCCCTGTGAGCATTCCCACTATTATCCTCGTCGTTTCTCGACTTTGGCGTAGTAGGTCGTGTGACAGTTTGGCCGAAGGGCTTTTAAGGAATAGTTTAGCGTGTCTTTGTCCTGGGGTTCCATACCACCATTTCAACGCCTGGTTGTTTATCCATTTGTGGATGCTTCCTTTACTTAGGCATTTGGCAATTCCACAGGAAGGTTCTGGCCCTATCATGACCTCCGCTGCTCCCTGCTTGGCTAATTCATCGGCCTTTTCATTGCCTTTTATTCCTTGGTGGCCTGGTACCCAGGCTAGGGTTACTTTATTATGACTACCTAGTCTGTTGAGGGCCTTGCGACATTCCCACACCAGATTCGATGTTATCTTATATGAGCGTATCGCCTTTAGTGCTGCTTGGCTGTCAGAGTAGATGACGATTCTTTGGTTATTCACCTCCCGTCTTATCAACTCTTCTGCACAGCATTGCACCGCTATTACCTCTGCCTGAAAGACAGTGGCATGTTTCCCTAGGCTTAGAGAGATCGCTATCTTCTCCTGTACTCCGTATATTCCGGCTCCTACTCCAGAGTCTGTTTTAGAGCCATCAGTGTACCAGTTGAGATTCGCCATTATGGGAGGCCCAGGAGAACCACCGATACTTTATACATTAAAATTCTATGCAAAGCTGGTATTCGCAGTGCTGGTGATCTACTTGAATTTGTTCGGATAAATTTTTACTATTATTTCCATAATTTTTTTTGCGCGATTGATCTTTTTTGTTTATTTACAGCATCGGTTGTCAGGACGGTAAGTTGTGTTTACTGGTTTCTAAGTTTAACACGTCGGTAAGTGATTTACTTACCGTTCAGACATCGAAAAGTAATAAATAGCATAAAAACAATTTCACCAAAATGCAAAATATATTTTAAACTGATCGAGAAGTATAAATGTTAACTTGGTGTAAGCATCTCGAACGTTAAGGGTAATTACAACGTTTGCATGTAGATTCTTCTCGTAAAATTGGACAAAATGATATGAAGATTAAGGGGTCTAGCACATTAACTTTTCGAATAACAGGGTGTTGAAATTTTCATAACTTGAATGTTTTAATTCGATAACTTTAAAATGGATGGATAAATTGATTTGACATTTGGCAGGTTGTTTTTAAATGTAAAAGGGTATATTTTGATAAAAATAGTAGTTTGTGCAACTAGTGTGGATATGATGGCCATATCGCACGAGGACGAAGTTTGAGCACGACACCGTAGGCGGAGTGCTCAATCGTTCAATGGACAATCCACACGAGTTGAACAGCATATTTTTTCTACGACCCACTCAAGAAAAAATCTAGAAAATAAAAATTTCTATAAACTGTAATATAACTTCAAATTAAAAATTTTACAATTCAATTTTGTGTTTCCACCAATTTTTTTGTGGTAAACGTACAGTTCTTGAATGTCCAATTTGTATAATGCTACGGTTTCCCTTTTTAAATATACGATGCTGTTATAAGTAGATGTTGCCAGTCAGACTCCCTCATGAAGGGTGCCGTACCATTATCTATAATTATGAATATTCTGCTAAATATTTCAAACGTCTACCTGTTGTCGTTATTAATATCAAGCAGAATAATAAATTATTTAAAAATAAAATTAACAATTAAAAAAAACTTCTTCACGGGGAATCGAACCCGGGTCTACCGCGTGAGAGTCTGGTTTGCTAACTACTCGACCACCGAGGAATTTGCAAATTGTTTATCTATAAGGTCAGATGTATTACATAATTTTATAAAATCTGAGGTCCCCTTAAATACCCATTTTATTCTGTTTTAAGTATTTGTTGTTAATTTGTACGGATTATTTCATATGATATTTTGGCATTTTCGCAACTCGTGCGCAAAAGTATAACTTCACGCACTTGTATCATAAATAAGTATTGTGCCAATCAACTTAATGATAAGATTTTTATTTTTATTTATAATTAATACTACTGTATATTTTTGTTAAATGAAGTTTCATCCAGAGTAAAATAAATTCTTATATTAATTTGTGTATTTATTTATTGGTTCAAAAAATTTTTGCTTAAAAGGAACAAAAGTTCCTACCGTGTGTCCCGCGACACGTTCTACCTTTTTTATAAGGGCGACTGTCACTAGTGTCAACTTGTCAGCAAAAAACTAGGAACTCAAAAATATTTCCAATCATTTTTTAGGTCCAATTTTCTCAAAAGAAAATTTTCCACAAACTCTAGGACATACTGTTTCCGAGATATGGTTACCCTTATTGATTCACCCGGTACGTCCCTTGATTATTAAAGTGTAATCAGCCACCTTCTTTCTAAGGATAATTTAAAAACGATTTACTACTATACCAACCTACAATTCCCAGAATCGTTCTAATTTGTAACAAGTTTAAATGCAATTAATGCGCAATTTGCGCGCCAACCAATTGTTACGGTCCTTGGTACAACTAATTTTCCATTATTTGAAACAGTACTTGTCGCTCTCGACTTTAATTCGTTAGCAAATGTTCCGGTGAACTTCTTTTTAAGAAATATACTGTTAGTATTTCTATACGGAACTAAAATAATCTGGTAAAGGTCTATGTGTTACTGGTAATAAATGCTTTTACAATAATTATCCCATAACGTGAGAGAATTTTTTTTCATTAACGGTTATAAGTACTTACTGGTATTAATAATTTTAAGTGAAAAACGGTCTTGGTAGGAAAAAAAAAGAGCATACAATAGCTTATTTAACCACCAAAGTGTGACTGTTGACAGTTTAGAACAAATGTTTCATTATAAAAGAGCACTAAGCTAATTATAAGTGCACGGAGTCCAAAACAAATCATGTGACTCTTTAACATTTTTAATAGGGATGTTGACTATTTCTGGGATAGTGTTTTAAATGGTTTTTAGAGGACGCCATCTGAAAGTTGCTCGTTCTCTGTAACCGAAAGTTGCGTTTTGAGTGTTCTATGTAGTGAAAGTGACAGCTCCGTACTTCAAAACACTTTCTGGACCCTCTGGTAGAGATATACATATTCCTTCTGCATCCAATCCAATAAATAATAATAATTGTCCTGGAGGTACAATCAACATTACTTTTTGCAAATAATTAATTCAATAAATAAAATGTTCATAGTTCTCTATTATTTATTTTCTTTCCTCAGTGTAATTCAGAAAGTTTTGGATCTTATGCGTCGTCTAAAAAATGTTGTGTACGCCGCGGCTGGAATACTACTTTATTGGACTCGACAGTTGCTCGCCTCGCTCCGCTTGTCTTGCAATTTACAGACTCTTCCAACAAAGTAGCACTTTCAGTCCTTGGCATGCAAAAGTAATTTACGTTACAAGACCGGAAAGTAGTGTTTTTCGGTTCGAGACAAGAAGATTCCAGGGCGAGTCCTGGAAGCTTGGCGAGACCTGAAAAACACTTATTTTCGGGTGCGTGACGTGCAATATTTTTTTCAAGACGGAAACTTCGATATACATTCAATTCTTTATTTCACTTTTTATAACAAAGTGATTAGAAAACTAAAACCAGATAAAATAATAAGTTTGACATAAACGACAAATTAAAAATCAACGAACTGTCATCACTCGACAATATATCGAGACGTTGTTACCATAGTAACGAAATCAAGGTAGATTGTATTATAAAAGAGCGATTGGAATAATTAAAACAAAATGGACGTCAGGGACCGGCAATAGTATAATTAAAGTATAAGTGGATATTAAGGTCTTTAAAACACGCGCGATTTTTCGAGCACGACGCCGGAGCAAATGTTTTAAAGACCAGTTGTCCACTAATACTTTACGCTATTTTTTTTATTGGTGCAATTTGAAATTATAAATACTGGTCTATGACTACTACAACAACAAGAAATGGAAATCATAGATGGAAATAAGAACTAAATGTCAAATGGTTGAATTCGTGATGTATATGATGTATACCTTGCGTTGTCATGGAAATGAGAAAAACATAAACTAATTTCTATTTTGATGGAAGCTCAACCTTATTGAGTTCTGTGAATGTCAATAGTATTAATTTAAATACCATTTCCTAAGATTTGAAAAATCGAAATATTTTCAAACAATACCATCGGCACTTTCCATTTTAATTTATAAATTTGACATTGTTAAATATTGGTCGAATAAAAGTTTTGACGTTACAAACTACTCCTGTCAGATCAATAATAAAAAATTGTCATTTAGACATGATTTAGACTTCGTTTCTCGAGTTGTTGATGTTGCCACGGTAACTTTAAAACACGTGCGTTTTTTAAAGTTCGATTTAAATGGTTTATGGTCTACTAAATCATGTCTAAATGACAATTTTTTATTATTGATCTGACAGGAGTACCTAGTTTGTAACGTCAAAACTTTTATTCGAACAATATTTAACAATGTCAAATTTATAAATTAAGATGGAAAGTGCCGTTGGTATTGTTTGAAATATTAATATTTCGATTTTTCAAATCTTAGGAAATGGTATTTAAATTAATATAGTTTGTTCAGCCATCCTTTGCCGTTACGTCATTTCCAGCTAGCTCTCTAGCATTCATGAAATGGATGAGACGGAATTATGGCGTCATTAACGTATTTCTTATCTAAGGTCGACATAAATTTTATCTGTTACTTTTGACAGTTCAGTTGTCATATTTTGAAAACAATTCTTGACATATGTCATTGATTATTATTTTGAGGTTAAGTGTAAAATAACATTCAAGTAATATAAGACATACGTAAAACAGCAGAATACGTCACCCATTATGACGTAACGGCAAAGGATGGCTGAACAAACCTGAACAAAGTCTACTATTGACATTCACAGAACTCAATAAGGTTGAATTTCATTAAAATACAAATAAGTTTATGTTTTTCTTATTTCCATGACAACACCAGGTATACATCATATCTTCTGTATGTTCCTTGTGGTATATTATTCATTCTTTTTTTAATTTCTTGGGAAATACACAATATTTTTAAATTCTTTATTTCAACGTTTCGGTAGCGTTCCAGCTACCGTTGTCAAGAAAAAATAAGTAGAAATTAATTTTTATCCCTAACTGACACAACAGTCTAGTTGTCAAATTTTTTCTGTTGTGTCAGTTGGGGATAAAAATTAATTTCTACTTATTTTTTCTTGACAACGGTAGCTGGAACGCTACCGAAACGTTGAAATAAAGAATTTAAAAATATTGTGGTTTAATTTCCCAAGAAATTAAAAAAAGCATACATCATATACATCACGAATTCAACCATTTGACATTTAGTTCTTATTTCCATCTATGATTTCCATTTCTTGTTGTTGTAGTAGTTATAGACCAGTATTTTTTATAATTTCAAAGTGCACCAATAAAAAAAATAGCGTAAAGTATTCGTGGATAACTGGTCTTTAAAACACTTGCTCCATTTCGAACACTCCGGCTTCGCCGTCGTGCTCGAAAAATCGCGCGTGTTTTAAAGACCTTAATATCCACTTATACTTTAATATACTATTTCCGGACCCTGGCGTCCATTTTCCGGTCTTGATCGGCAAAACGTTATTTTCTGGACGAAAAATTGTCCAGAAAGTGTATATTTTCTGGTCGGTCTTGAAAAAACAACTATTGTTTCCATCAACGCGCCAAAAATCGCGCCTAAACGTCAAAACTTGGAAACTTGCTTCAGTAAGCTACCACAAGAGGGAGTGAATGGACCCAAAAAATGTTAGTGAAATTATGACAGGCTCTTAACCATTTGTCATCTCAAAACAATGCGCTATTCGCTATTGCCATCTGTTTTACTGGAGATTACTGGAACGAGTTTCCGAAAAGGCACCTATGTTTATGGACTATTTAACGTATAATTGGTCAGGTTCATCCCAACGTAGCGCTACCGGAGCGATGAGCAGTCTCTTAAAAACGCGTGTTTTATCAACTGATCAAATAAGAGAGCTGTGGTAGCATTCATAATTTTTTTATTGACATAAATCTTCAATTAGCCTCTGACTACTTAAAAACTATTCTGCAACAATTATTGTGGAATCTGAAAGATCGTTTTTCTCAGCTGAGTTCATGTATTAGGAAATAGCGCGTGTCATGAGCTTCCGGTCTATTATAATTTTTGTAAAGAAAATTTTAATTTTTTTTTATTTCCCTCAAAATTGCGTAGGTAGTGAAAGTAGTAAATTTTCAATATTTGTCGAAAATAAGCTATTCTGTGATATGTCTTTCTATTATTCTATATCTAACGGTTTATCAAAAATATTATAGTTTCATAAAAAAAAATGAAAAGACTGTTATTCAAAAAAGACAAAAATATACCACACAAATTGCCTCCTGTGAGGATTGAACTCACGACCCCTGGTTTACAAGACCAGTGCTCTGCCACTGAGCTAAAGAGGCTTGTGGATCTACGGTTAAAATCCGCAGCATATACCGACACTTAAAATTACTGATTCAAGTATTTATTTTGTTAATATTGTAAAATTTGATTTATTTATTAAATCGGCAAAAAGAAGATTATAATATGAAAATTTATTAGTTTTATTTATTATAAAATATGATTTATACATTAATACAGACCGCTGAAAAATAAAAAGAATTTATTTAATCTTGTGGATTAAAATTTCAACTTTCGCAGACATATGGGTAGGTACCTATCTTTTAAATAATTATTGAAGTAGGTATTTGTTACCAGCAGAGCAGAGCCGAGCCGTGCCGGGGGTGCAAGGGGTGCAAGGCACCCAGGCAGCATAGCACGGAGCGGCAAAAGGCAAAATGTCTCTATAAAAAGTAAAAGAGCACCATCATGCTAAAAATATTTAGTGGCAAAGCGCAAAGTGCCTTTCTTTGATAGCGGTATTTCTCTTTTGGACAAGGAATCGAATGCACGGGGAAATCTATATTTCGACGAAAAATTGGCTGCCATACAACTTTCATTCGGAACTTTTTCCAATAAAACTTTGAAGCCTGCAATTCCTCGTCCCAAAATTGACTTTACAAGTACATTCGTAGGACAGCATCAAAAAAGGTCAAATTTCAAGTATTTTTACTGGACTATTAGATAAAAAATAGTTTGGAGAGCCAATTTTTTTTAAAAAGATTTCCTCAATTAAAATCAAGTTTAAAAAGTGTAACCAACAAACACATAATAGGAAGCTACTCAGAAATTTATGTAAATTACTGTAATAACCCGTGGAGATATAATATATTTTTATTTGCTATAATGTAGAAGCTTTCATCAATTTAATTTTTTTTCCGGGCTTTTAAAAAATTATATTTTATAATAAAAGTAATTTAATTTGTTAATATTTTAACAAAATATGTAGAGGTAGGTATAGAGGAATAAATGGGATGAAGAAACAGAATTCAAAGTATGAAATAACGTTGGATTTCAATTATGAAAAAATATAAGATTCAACGTTTAAAAATTGTTAAAAAAGATAGACACAAATTGGAGATGTGAAAATGTTGTCTATCGTTTGCTATTAAAAAGTAATGTGGGGAGAAGAAATGACATCAACAATAAAACTAAATGACGTTGCATAAGCACCCTTTAAACTGTTTTTGACTGCTGTTGATAGATAAATGGGTTCTCTGGAAGAAAAGTAATGGGTTATACCCATAGTAGAACACGGTAGGTAGGTGATCATCAATTTTTTGCTTATGTGCAGCTGAAAACATTCAAGTGTTAATGTTGTATAATATGATGACTAACATAGGACGACATAGTTTGAAATTGTGGCGGAAGCCTATCGCCTAATGTGGCGTTATATCTCAAGAAAAGCATAACTGATTCATCCTATATGAAAAACTTTTGCTGTCTAATGCTTATGAACTATTTTTCAATGTTCTTATATTTTATTTGTTAGCCCTTTAGCAGCATATCATACAATTAGATCATGAAACTATTATGTTTTATAATCACCATTTTGCAGCAAACTTAAAACCTTTTTTAAAGATACCTATTTTTTCTATACCGTGTGTCTTTTGTAGTTTAAAGGTACGAGCGGAGTTAAAAGTATACAGGCTTTGCTGTGAACTATTTAATTAAGTATTATGAGTGCGCTTGAAGTACCTACACAATTGAAATTTTTGTTAGACAGTATGTCCCCATCAGTTTGAATCATAGGAAAAGCTTTGATATTATTAATTTTAGGTAGAAAACTTATTCTTCATGAAAAGTTCTGCATTATCTAGATAGAATATCTAGAATACAATATTATGGCGTGCCGTTTTGTTTTTTAATGACATCGTTTTGAAAGAGGAAAAAAATAAATATCTCTTCTTTCAAACATTTTCATTCCGTAATTATTCTGGTGAAGAATTAAAATGATGTTTTTCATAATAATAATACAGGAATTTCTATTATGAAAAACATAATAAAAATTGCCGATTTAAAATTATGAAATACATAATGAAAACTCATGAATTTAAATTATGAAAAATATAATAGAAACTCAATTTCCATTATGTATTGAGGTTGCCTCTAATGCAAGTATAGTTTGTTCAACCATCCTTTGCCGTTATGTCATAATCGGTGACGTATTCTGCTGTTTTACGTATGTCTTATATTTCTTGGATGTTATTTTACACTAAACCTCAAAATTATAATCAATGACATATTATAAGAATTGTTTTCAAAATATGACAACTGAATTGTCAAAAGTAACAGATAAAATTTATGTCGACCTTAGATAAGAAATACGTTAATGACGTCATAATTCCGTCTCATCCATTTCATGAATGAGAGAGCAAGCTGGACAATGTATAACGTAACGGCAAAGGATGGCTGAACAAACTATACCTGAAATTGGATAGTAAATGCATTACTGCATGATAGGCAACCTCAATACATAATGGAAATTGAATTTCTATTATGTTTTTCATAATTTTAATTCTTGAATTTTTATTATTTCTTATTATGATTTTAATAGTTGAATTTCAATTATGATTTTCTATTCTATTCTAAAACATAATAGAAATTACCGATTAAAAATTATGAAAAACATGATAGAAATTCAAGAATTAAAATTATTAAAAACATAATAGAAATTAAA
>CAJUYH010000347.1:1967-30105 GCA_910591685.1 Galerucella tenella | reverse complement strand
TAAATATAAATTAATTGTAAATATAAATTAATTGTAAATATAAATTAGAATAAACGTTACATTATATAGTATATTATAGAACTCTTATACAATAGGCATAAAAGTCTTATAAAATGATATTTTTGATATTATATAAACTTTCTTAAAAGGTATTATATCATTTTAAAAGAAATTATCGTATTATGCGTTATATCATATATTGTAAAAGTCACTATAGAATCATTTAATACAACAATTTTCCTTAAAAAACAAAGTTATCGCAACAAAAGGCTTAATGAAAACAAAAAGTCCTTAAAACAACGCTATCCTACTGCTATACAACAATTCAGTCCTCTTAGAATTCCATTTTGCTAGTTGGGCAACTTTCAAAATGATGATGTTTTTCCGTGTATCTGGGCATATTTTTGTATTATTAACAATAAGATTAATAATTCACTTTCCATAAATTAGAATTGACTGTAAACAACAAAGTAGGTACAGATCTGACGAGAACTATTAGTAGGACAGTAGAAAAAGACGTAAAACACATTGCCGATAAGAAAGGTACGTCTGCATCCTATTTTGAATGTTGCAGTTTCTCCCGATTGATAAGTCACGCTTACGCGTAATCTAAACATCAACTAATCAAAGATTAGGGTTTACGTTTGTTATACATTTAAACGGTTCATTATTGTGATATTTTGATTAGGATTAATCACAGACCTCCCTTTTTTCCATTTCTTCCAACGTAATGTGTTAGAAGGACATTAACAATCGATGACGCACACCATTATATGAACTTTCTAATGCTCTCCATTTTAAATTGTTCTTACTCGTCACTGCTGCAACAATTATTTCTGCCTCTGATTATCGAGCTGACTTGTGCCTTATATATTATGTGAAATAATTATCAATCCCCATATATCCTCAATTGAAGCATAGTTGAAACATTTTGCTTACTATTGTTTCAATATTCCTTTGTTTTAGAGTTACTTTTTAAAATATATCAAATTGAGACATCCTATAAACTATCAATTCAGTTTTTTTAAGGCTGCTGAAGACAACTACGCTATCACATAATATAGATAGAAGGATAAATATACTAGTCTGTATAATAATGTTCTTGTGTAATAAAACGTAGATTTTCAATTAAAAATCTTTCGAAACTTATCAATTCACGACACTCTGTACATTATTATTTATATTTAAATCGTATCAAATTTAAGTTTGACATTGTTCCCCAAAAAATATTTTCACTCCAAAAATTTACTATGTACTTTCAACATGATATTAAAAATAATTATATAGCCTTCTTAGTTTAAATTTTGTGTGTGTGTGTGTCGACTTGTAATTTAAATAAATTTTGCACAACCGAACGTAAATAATGATGGCCCAGGTGAAGATATTTTACAAGAATTGTTATCGTTTCTACTACTTCCTTTTTTACTTCATCCGTTGTCCTTAACACACATTAAGTGTGTTTATCTCCAGATCTCTAGTTTATTGTTATTATTGTTTTGCTACAACGGATTCGATGCATGCATCTATATCAGTTCATTAATAATTTGAAATAGAACGGACAGTCGTCGAAAAATAGTATACGAGGAAGGTGTGACAAGTTTGATACAGTGACAATTTCGATATAGTACATTTGATTAGAAAAATATCAAGAATCCGATAGGGGAATGGGATTTTTTACGTTATGTTTTACATGGTAATAAGTATATAAAATTGTTTTAAATTTAGATGCCACACATTTGACTTGTTCACCGAACTATAAATATGCTTAGTAAATAAATTAAATTGAAAATTTGTGAGCATTGGTATTCCACAAGGTTGATTTTATTGGTAATTTCGGTTTTTTAGGAAGTTCATTTAGCGTAAGGAGTAATGGTCTAATTAATTAGTGAAATATAGAGTAGGTAATATCTATTCAGTGCTATTAAAGCATTGATTCCCAAAGTGGTCCAGGTGGACCCCCAGGGGTCCACGGGAGCCCGACAGGGGTCTACGCTTGCGTGGAAAAAAAATGGGGGTCCACAACTCGTTAACGGGGGTCTATAAAAATGTAATAGATGACCCGACTTGACTTCTCCTATGAATATAGGGAGACAATAATATAGGCAGACAATATTATAAGATGCTTGACTTCTCCTATGAATATAGGAAGACAATATTATAAGAAGCTTAGCAATTGTTTTAGTAAGAACTTGCATATTCCATATTCAGAAAGAGCGTGTCAAGACTCGCAAAATGCGCGCCGCTCGCCCAAGTACATCCCTCCCATTAAAATTATAACTTTTATCTCAGATTACAATGGTAATCTGAGATAAAAGTTAACATCAAAACTTATAATGATTATTATTTTAAAAACAGTCGCAATATAATCAAAATAATAATCATTATTAGTTTTGATGTTAAATTTTGATTCTACTAGGACTGTTATAACAACATAATTAAAAGTGTAGTAGTTTTTGTGTTTGAATAAATAGCTACAAAACAAGAAAATATTTATTTTTACTTTTTACCACTCTTAAGTGGGAGCTTATTGGTTTCTTGTACTGTGAGTCAATCTTAGAATACAAAAAAGTAAAGTAGGAATCCAACTGTTGGATGAAGACGCTTTTAAGACTGGCCTTGAAACTTAGCTTAAATGACAATACTCACAGCATAATCAAAGCAATATAAATTCTCACCTTTTTTTCGAAAACTTTTAACTCATAGTTGATTGAAAAATAGCCACAACACAAATTTACATAGACATATACTTTTTTCGGGTTTTGGAAGTAAGTTAGTAAATGTAATAGCTGCAGGGGGTCCACCAGATCCAGCAAAATGTTTAAAGTGGTCTATGAGCAAAAAAGTATGGGAACCTCTGTATTAGAGTCATGTTGTCAGCTCCCTTTTTTCAATTGGCGCCGGATTTCCCTTGCTGAGCTGGTTCCAAAAATGTACCACAAGTCGATTCAAATTCGTAGGTATAGGGTAGACAAATATGCAAAAGCTGTTTGTCATTTTAACACCTTTTCACTTTTAACAAGAATTTCAAATTATTCCTTGATATTTATTTTTTAATTTCATGTTAAATTCTATCATGAATATCCAAGTAGATAAGACTTAGTGATCTTAGATGAAGTACGTACTCCTTTATAAGTGGTCCATGGGCTCCGGAAGGGGAGGGCAAAGCAGGGCACTTGCCTCCCCCCTGAAAAATTGAATATCCGATTTTGATTATTTACCAAAACAAAATAGGTACTATACTTCTTTAAAAAAATCATGTAACACAACTGATAAACTAATACTAATTTTTTAATACTATTCCATTATTTATAATTTATAAAGTGATGATTTTATGTAAATCGTGGCAACACTGCGCAACACTGCACAAAAGAGGAGAAATATTCTATTACTTTTCTCCCAGTAGGAAGGTACATTTACATACAAATGTATTTTTTATAAAAAGGCATATACATATTTTCAACATTAGAGTTAAGTTTTAGTTCAAGTCAACCATATATATGTATTTTTGAGAATAAAAATATAAAAGTTGTGATCTACCTTTATTTGCCCCCCCTATATTTGACCCTTCCGGCACCTATGATGTGGTCCATGGCTTCTAATGTTTGGTTTTAACAGGAAATGCAGTGTTGAAAAATAATTTTATTAAGAAATTCCAAAAATTCAAAGTCTGCATCTTCAATGATCGATCCAATCAGTGGATAAATATAAATGATGAAATTTAACAAAAAAATTAATGATTTTCTACTGGCAATCTTAAAATTAGAGGACCCTGTATATTGTCGTAGGTATATTAAAATAAAAAAAGTGACTTAGTTTCCTATAAATGTAACTAATTCTAACAAAACCTGATTATTTCTGCATAACAAATAATTTCCAGTTAAAAAGTCAATGTAGTCAGAGACAAAAATATAACTGAACACAATTTTCTACGTCTTTAAACACCAAACCATTACGAATATGAAATTTAACCAAGATTCCCACGTTCAATCAAACAGTAATTTAAAACAAAAACTATATACATCGATTTATTTCAATATTCATTGTCCATTGGTAGAACTGTGAATCTGTAGATCTGGGTTATGAATTTTTTAATAATTATCAGAATGCCACAAGGATTTTCAAAATATTGGTTTATTTCTTGTACACCTAACGATGTAGATTATTTCCATGTCATTAGTATTCCATCAAAGCAAATATAAAAAAATATACAGAGTTAGTATAAAGTATGAAACCCCCTGAGTATCTCCTCAACGGTTTAATATTTTTAAATGAAATTACTCATCCTCTGCTAAGAAAATCCAAGGAACTCAAAAATGTTATCAAATTTAATGTACCATTTCCGGTTAAACCGGAAATGCATATCAACTTTGTTATTTTAAATAGAACATCCTGTATATATTTACATTTTTGAATTTCTGTGAAATTCTGCATGCAATGAAGGTTTCCATTTATATTTTTATAAAATAATTGAGGCTCTAATCAATAATTTATCGTCTCCATATTCTCACATAATTAAAATTTCGATAGCTCTTCCTTCACTTAGATACACTGCAACAGAAAAAACAATAGTAACAAAAAATAACACAGAAAATTGTTATTTATGATACAAGTGCGCAAAAGTACTTCACGCACAAGTGTCATACAAAAGTTTATCTACGAGCACATGAAGAAAAGATAAAATAAAATGTGCTCCGAAGGTGTTAAAAAACATAAAAATGAATTTTCTATAAACAAATATATGCACAACGAATTTTAATTATTTAAATTCATATTCACAGTAAAATGAGGACAATTATTTAATTTACTGATTATAATATTGGGTAATTTGTCTTTTTTTAAAGTAACAAATATTTTTCTCTATGTCTGACACTTTTGTCAAATTTACTGTCAGCACAAAAGCTTATACAACAAACGACTAAATTCAAGACAACTGGATAATCACGTAGCTAAAAAAGAGTGAATTTTTTACTAAATATAGTAACCAATTAAATTACTTAATTTTAAGTCATGAGTCAAATTTCATCCAATCACCTCTGTATTACAGCGATAATACCCTACATGTGGTGTTTTCAGTTTGGTGTTTTTTTTTATTAAAAATTAATTAAACGTCAAAATAACAACTGGTTTAAAAATGTCGCAAAGATTTGGTATTGCATCTAACGATTCAGTTAATTCACCAATTATACTTTTCACAACTGTAGTTTTAAATAAAAATGAATATTTGTTTGATTAAAACTAATAAATTTGGTATTGAAAACTATTAAACGTCAGATTGACAATCAATTTTTTGATATCTACTAAGTAAAAAATTATCTTATCGAATACTCCTTGGATCTTGATAAATACTCAAAATTTTGTCATAGAGAAATGCTTTAAGCGTGTTGCTCAAAGATAATAGCCCTCGGCCTGCGGCCTTGGGCTATTGATCGTAGATAATTAGTATATTACATAACGTGTGTGGTAAGAAGCATTTTACGCATGAATGGAAAGTTACGCACGATGCCGCGTAGCGGCGACTGCGTAATTCCGTGAGTGCGTAAAATGCTTTACAAACACGAGTTACGTACTATACTTTACCTACGACCTACTTGTACTAGTATTTATAGGAAGCATAAGAAATAACAGTTATATAATTAGAGGTGCTTGGTAAACTCCATCTCTATTACTCTATTACCAATGAAAGAAGCACATTAAAAGGGCGAGTTGTACCAAACACATAAACTCGGTTTAATAATAACTGATGTTTAGACTGTGGCTGATTGATGTATTTATTATCAACAATTACATCAGTCTAAACATCAGTCATCATTAAACCTAGTTTAGGTGTTTGGTACAACTCGCCCTAAAGAACTAACGTTTAATCATTATTAATATTATATTGTTGATAATCAAAAGTCCATTTTTCAATTATAATCAATACGTACATATTTAGCCCTTTGGGTTTTTCATAGTTAAACGTGGCAATATTGAATGTTTTCAAATAGTAAATTTTGAATAAAATGGCGAAGTCTATTGACAGTTGCGATTTACTTTACAGCTGTGCGTTTTTTTACAGTGCGTAATAGATATCATTACATTGATGCTGACTGTGTGTTATTGACTGATTACAGGGGGGTCGTAGGTAAATAATATTACACACCTTGTACTACAATAATACGTAGATTACACAGCTATAAATTAATTTATTCGACTATTAAAGGTTTGAGATTTCATCCATGGCTACCTAAGTCAAAAACGATAAATTATTGATTAAAGCCTCAATTATTCAATAAAAAATATGAATAGAAAGTTTTACTGTATGCAGAATTTCACGAAGAATTCAAAAATGTAAAAATATACAAGGTGTTCTGTGCATTTCCGGTTCAACCGGAAATGGTACATTGAATTTAATAGCATTTTTGAATTCCTTGGATCTTCTTAGCTGGGGATGAGTGATTTCATTTAAAATATTAAACCGTTGAGGAGATACTTAGGGGGTTCCATACTTTATACTAACTCTGTATATAAATATTAGCAATTGTAGCCATGGAAATTCAACCTCTTTCATTAAACTATTTCACCGTACATGGACATCTATGCACGGTTATTGATTCCTTTAAACCCTTCTATCCTTCTATTTTGTTTACCAAATTTTTATTCCTTAAATTCCATTTTTTCTGCGCATCATTCCTCCTTATCTACGGAAAATGGTAAAACAGCAGTGCAGGAAATTAATTTGTCAAATTGCACAAATTGTACTATTAATATTAATGTTAATAAATAAAATCTAAATATTTTGACGCTTGCTTTCAAAATTTGACAATTCACTTTTACCAGCAGTGCCATAAACATTTTAAGGCACTCAAGCCCGGGGACAAAATAGCATCTCTCCCGAATGGTATGTACTATTTTTTCCACGGTTTTATCAAAGGTAATACCACGAGTGCTTCAAATTTTATCGATAATTTTTTCTTTTTCACGAAAACTTGTTTTTGTACAACTGTCATTAAAAGTGACACTTTTAATGATAGCAAACAATGTTAAAAACGATTGTTTACATAGCAGCGTGTTAAAAATACTTTTAACACTAGTGTTAAAAGTATTTTTAGCACTCCATAGGTAAGAGTTCCAGATTTGCTCTTCTTGCAGACTCTTCAATATCCAGAGGAACAACCAAATCGTCACTTTTATTAATAATTGGACTCTCGACAAACATATTAAGCAGTTAAAAACCCAAGACGAAAACTGGACAGGAATGAAATTCAAATGACAGCGTCTTTTCTCATTTGTTAGTAATCATAACGTTGGCAACGTCTGCCATTCACAACAATCTTTTGATTATTTGAATACTAAAATGCATTTTGAATTTATTGTCATTGCAAATTCGCTCGTTTCATTATCAAAATAGGGAAGTTGTACAAAAAACATTGTATGGTATTTGTGTTAAAAGTGATTTTATTTTGTTCGTGAAATTGTTCAATTCGCTCCGCTCATTTCACAAACGTTTTCACTCACAAAATAAAACCTCACTTTCAACACTCATATCATAAATAACTATTATTTGGCAAGAATATGAAAACAAACCGATTGATAAAATCACGAGTCCGTTAGGACGAGGGATTTTATCTAAATTCGGTTTGTTTGAATGTTTTTGCCTGAAATAAACAAGTTTGAGTGATGAAAATAAAAAATTATGTGATAAAATTTGAAGAGCGAGTTGTATTTGGGAAGATTATTTTTTTTAGAAATTTAAAATTTTGTATTACCTGAATGTTTAATATTCTCTTGGGTGATGGCACTCAATCGGTTTGTGTTCATTTTTCAATAAACTTCGAAGCACTTTTAGTTGTCAATAATGACAAATTCAAAGTAAAATTTTGACGTTTCGATGTAAACAAGGTTTTATCGATGAGGAAGCAGAATTATCGGGGGTAATACCACAAGAGCTCAGATTTAGCCGGATATTTTTTGTGGTTGTTTTCGAATACTTACTTTAATTGGCAATTTAACGAGAGCTGTTCTGGCAAAATCACGAGAGCGTAGCTCGAGTGATTTTGCCTGAACAGATCGAGTTAAATTGCCAATGAAAGTGAGCATGAGAAAACCACCGGAAAAAATATCCTGCTAAATCTGAGCTCGCGTGGTATTTGGTAAGACAATCCCATGAATAAAAAACTCAATTCAATTAAACTAAATTAAATTAAATTGATTCCATATGGAGGAATGAGTTTTCTTGGTATTTTCTGGAGTTGATTTTTCAATCTCCCTTACTATTTCTGCCTTGCAAATATTTCCAAATCTAAACATACTTTTTGGAATTGTTATATGCTGTTTAATTCATTCTGTTTTTGACATTTATAATTGTCAAATTGACGTGCATTGCTTGGTAAACAGACAGTACCTAAATGCTAGGGTTGCTACGGTTGCTACGGTAACGTAATTTATCCGATATTTTTATCCACTTGCAAACTCTCTTCCTTCCTATTTAGCCGACAGCAAACTACGATTTTTGTATTCACAAATGGGAATTATTATACATGAATGGGATTGTCAGTATAATACCGAATTATTGGCTAGAATAATGTATTGCTATTGGTTATAACCACCAAAATGTCAGATTTTGACAAGTGAAAAAAATAATCAACTTAAAAACACATATTTTGTCATTATGAAGTAAGTAGCACCAGAATTATTGTATTCGGATTTGAGCATTTATTTACTAGTCGTTGAGTCATTGTCATAACTACAAAATAAACAAACAAAAAGAATTGTCAAATTAAGGTGCTAGTTCGGTTTAGTTTAAAGTAATATTCCTTCTAAAATTAATTTTGAAAATTTTACAAATGTAACAATTCAAATGTCAATAAATAATTTCAATGTTATCTCTATTTTGCATTAAAAACGTTCTCCATAATGTAAACTCCCTTGGGAGCATTATACTCCCTTGGGAATAATCGACTACTTCTGTTTCAATTTTGATGTCATAGAAACTGATTTCTACTCCCGACCGGAAAAAAAGTATATTAAAGTATAAGTGGATATTAAGGTCTTTAAAACACGCGCGATTTTTCGAGCACGACGGCGAAGCTGTAGTGCTCGAAATAGAGCAATGTTTTAAAGACCAGTTATCCACGAATACTTTACGCTATTTTTTTTATTGGTGCACTTTGAAATTATAAATACTGGTCTATAACTAATACAACAAAAAGAAATGGAAATCATAGATGGAAAGAAGAACTGAATGTCAAATGGTTGAATTCGTGATGTATATGATGTATACCTACCTTGCGTTGTCGTGGAAATGAGAAAAACAAACCAATTTGTATTTTGTTGGAAGTTCAACCTTATTGAGTTCTGTGAATGTCAATAGTATTAATTTAAATACCATTTCCTAAGATTTGAAAAGTCGAAATATTAATATTTCAAACAATACCAAGGGTACTTTCCATTTTAATTTATAAATTTGACTTTGTTAAATATTGTTCGAATGAAAGTTTTGACGTTACAAACTACTCCTGTCAGATCAATATTAAAAAAATTGTCATTTAGACATGATTTAGACCATAGATTTAGACTTAGTTTCTCGAGTTGTTGATGTTGCCACGGTAACTTTAAAACACGCGCATGTTTTAAAGTTTGATTTAAACACGCTGAGGCGTGCTTTAAATAGGTAAAATGGTACACCAATAAATTTTCATGTCAGTTGTCAGGGTTTTCATGATCACCGTTAACGCCTCTCAATGTATCAATTGGAGATTAAAATAAAAAATGATTAAACACATAGAGTGGAAAATTTGTATTATTACGCAGTGCAAGACTGCCATGTGATGGATGCAAATTTTGTTCTTCGGAAAGGGTACAATGAAAATGGATGAGCAGAATACAGGCGATATATTATTACATCACACATCCTTTCGCCCACACAGCACGTCACTGACTTGTGTATTGTTGGAATGTTTTACCTATTCTTCCTACCTCACTTATCAAAATCAATAAATCCTTGAACAAACTCAATTGAACAATTTTCCTTTATTATTTTCACGAGGTTCTAGTTTTGACTGCACTATTTACGGCGTCAGAAATTGAAATAGTAGTTTACCTAACTAGTGCGGAAAGTGATACTTTTCCGCACGCTATTGCATATGGCCGAACGACGCTTTAGCGAGTTCGGCCAGCAATCGCGTGCGGAAAAGTCACTTTACGCACGTGTTAGGTACACTATTTTTTCTACTAGCATGCGGATAAAAGCCCAAAAGTTAACATAAAGAAACATTTCCTATTAAAAACATATCAACAAATTAATTATGATTATTTTACATTCATTTGATGAGGCTTATACCAGGGCCATTAAAAAATTATTGAAGCGTACGCGTTCCTCTTTATTGAAAATTATAGCAGAATTCTAATAAATTTCTTAATTTTTCAGTCATTTGGTAAACTTGGATATACAAAATACATATTTTGAATATTCAAATGTCAGTATATTCCTCAAATGTCAATAAATTTACTTTCCGCACTAGTGCGGAAAAATGACTCTTTCCGCACGCTTTTTAGTGCGGAAAAGATTCACTTTCCGCACGTTAATAGAAAAAGCTTTTTTAGTAATATTCATTGTCATTTCTCAGATATAGTGATGAATGATGTAAACAACAATAACTGCATTTTTTATGTGCCACTGATGACTTTAAAATGTCGGTGAAGTGCAGTCAGTCAGTCAACCAATGGTGTAAAAAAAATGTGTCTTTTTACTGGAAAATGACAATTATGCTATTCAGTTGAACAACAAATTTAAGCAGTACTTTAATTAACATGAACATTAATAAACCAACCGAATTGAAAATTTTTTTTTATGTAAAACGTTATTTTGACACAATAATCTATTTATTGAATAATTGTGTAAATATGCACAATCTTATCGCCTCATTGCTTAGATTTTAATAAAAATATTTAATAACAGTAATTTTAATAAACGGTATTGGCTTTTGTACAGTTTAATAATGTCAAAGAATGCGTGTCATCTTGGCAGTCATTCATCCAAGTATACTTTTCATGGTATTTAGTATCTACACTCTAAAAAAGATTTTCTTGAATAAAAGAAAATTTTTTTAGGATAAACAAATCTGAAGTTTGAATAGAGTCAACCAAACAGAGGTGTTAAGTTAAAATTTCGGTTTGTTTAAAATTTCAAACAAGAGTTTGGTATCATTCAAACTAATTGTAGTGTTATATAAACATTCAGGTGATTAGATTTAAGGAAATTATATCTTCAATCCAAACTCTAAGCTGTTTACTTCAAACAATTAATATTTTAATATAAACAATTAATTTCTTTAAAACGTTATGACCATCTCTTGTTTTGAAACTTGAGTTGTTTATTTTAAACAACTACAAGTTTAAATGGAACAATACATTTTTTAAAACTTCAAAATAATTTCTTTTGTGCAAACTCGGGTTGTTTAGTTTAATTGATGTAAATCAAATAATCCTTTTATTATGTATTTTTATAATGAGTCATATTAGAGTGTTTGTGCACCATTGACAAAGCTCTACAAAACTAAAACCAAATTTGAAAAGTCTAGATTGCTGAAAAGGTAATTTAAGTGAAAAGTCTTGCTATCTGTCCTAACATATTTATTGAAGAATTATATAACACAAACATAGAATCATTGATTTTGAGTACTACTACTACTTGTAAACACGTGTCGAAATATACAAAACTTAAAAGTACCTACATACATAGAGACTAATTCAAGGATTTATCTATATGTAGACAACTAACCCGGTTAGTTTTGTACTGGAATACTATGATTGCCAGTTGCCACTCAAAACACAAATATATACATAGCAGCTCAACACACTTAGGTGGGATAATTCACACACATCCAGTAAATCCATAACTTGGCCACAGGTTAACGATGATATCTTTTTTAATCTGGCAGTAAATGTTCAACTTTAAAGTATAACCGTTGTATGCATAAAATCCATACAAAACACCATAATATAAAGAAATTGAACTTTTAAGGGTTTTGTCTCTGATCGTATGCATACAATACCTACGGTCCACGATATAAACACACCGAGTACAGAGACAAGGGCCGAGTACCTACTTACTTATAATCTGCAGTCCAACTACTACTATGACGAAACGAGAGGGGTAAGGTTTTCACGTTTCAATGCTCGTGATTGGGTGTTTAATTTCTTAAAACAAAGAATTTAGAAATGTTTTTTAATGTCAAAGAAATATATTCTTTGAACCAATTATATGCAACAATGTAGAATAACATTATGGCATCTATACTTTCAAAGCAATGATTCATTATCTATAAGAATTTTATATTTTGATTTAAACAAATTTATATATTTTCAACAAATATTTCCTTTATATTTAATAATTGCCATATTTGAAACAAATAAATGTGAACTTTAATTTCGAACAATTCATAATCTATATTTAAACACTTCAAATTTCTTCATTCAACACCTATTGCTTTGAGTTAAAGAACATTTGTTATTATTATAAAATTTTTATTAAATAAATGTAATTGTTCAATTCAAACCAACCGTTTTCAGCGTAAATGAATATTCTTTAAGTTAAATAATTGCAATATTTGGAAGAAAGTTATCCAAATAGTAATTGCAAACAATTTATAATTTCAATTCAAACAATTTGAATTTTTTAATTGAACACTCAATTCTTTTGCATTTATTACAAATTGTTAATTCTAAACAAATCATTTTCAAACAAATACGTTTACTTCAACCAAACAATCCTTTTTCAGAGTGTATTATAATTTATAACTGAATTAATTGTGTGAAAATGCCAAGCAGACAATGTATTTTCACAAAAACTAACCAAAATGTATTAGGTAGTTACTACCTCTTCTTTCATTAGTTACAGTAAGTAGGTATATAGGTATTAATTACATCTCTTTGCAAACGTTTTTTGTTCTACTATCGCTTGCAATGGTTCTATTAAATCGAAATTCCTAAGATAATTTAAATTGTAAAGCAACAAATTAAAAAAAAATTTTAGACAAGGTTGGTCGGATAGTCTACAAAAAACAGATAGAAAGAGTTAGGTACTGACTGAAAAAATGTTTTAGGTATGTAAAGTCTGTCCAAAATCAATTGCAAAAGTTGAAATACCTACGTGTTCGTATTCCAATTGCCAACTAGCAGTGACTATAACTAGGTACCTACTCGAAAACTCGAATGAAACGTTCGTATTCAAGATTGAAGTGATAATAGGATTACATAACTTTCAGGGGCTTATGGAATATAGTTGAAATTATAATATTATATTAGAAAACAAATTGAGGATATAATATTACTACGATAAATAATGTTTTATAATGCATGAGCTTAATTCAATTCTATGGCTGAATTGCCAAATATCGAATTTTTAAAAACACCTATCTTGATAATCACAAAGCTGTTAATTTGTATATAGTGGTGCTGTTGTACATATCTATTTACTCAAAATTAAGTTTTAAATTGTTCCAAAATGAAATATTACTGGTTAATTCACATGTTTTTCTCAAAATGATCCATCAGTGGTTGTTAAACGTACTGTAGCCTTTGTAAAACACACGTATTCACAAGCCCCTGTGGCCTAATGGATAAGGCATCGGCCTCCTAAGCCGGGGACTGTGGGTTCGAGTCCCACCAGGGGTACGTGAAATTTTTTTTTACTTTGCTTCTTATTAAAATAGGGAATCAGAGGAAGAACTTCAAAGATTCAAGAAAAATACGAAATATTATTTAAATTTTATTATAAATAAAGGATACCTACTTTGTAAAGCACACATTATAAATAATACAAAAATATTTTACTAATATAAAGTAAAAAATTTCCCAAAACTTCCACCTAAAAATTACATACATCATTTATGTCATACAAAGTGTTTAAAATTATATTTCTGTCACATCTAAAAGTGATAGGTAATATATATTTATATTTACATTTTTCAAACACCGTGTACAATATGGTAGGTATACTATTTTACGTCTTTTTGACTCCTAGCTGTCATTTATCTAATTATATGAAAATATTTATACCCCCAATCAACTTGACATCAAGATTTCGTTCAAAAATTTGTCAAAAATTGACGAAAGTGGATTTTTTTAATAGTTCACTCTGTATATATCAATTCGACAAACTGTAATCTTGATTTTATAGCTAATGGAGAGATTATCTCAGAAACCACTATTAAATGGTTTCAGCTCAACACTTTTCTCAAGTCAATAATTTCAAAGCAGACATTAAATAAATGTAGTTCTGTATCGGAAATAGGTACACATTTACTTTTATTTATTTTATTATTTCCGGCTAGCTCGTTTTATGAAGGTCAAAATCCTTTTTTTTTCAGTGATTTATAAGCTTTTCTATAGAAAATAGTCTTTTGAGAGTCACAGAACGATCATTCTTTAGTAGACAAAGACTTAATGCAGGGCATAGTGGCGCCAAACTGTTTTAATTCGTAATCAAATTTCAAAATATTTTAATAATTATTGTGTGTTATTTATTCTTAATAACAATAATATGCTCTTTACAAGCTTGAACTTTACATCTATCGCGGGTTCAGTGTACAGTTGTACTGAGTACCTACCTACTAATATGTCGTTATCTTTAAAAAAAATATGCCAGTGTTTTTTCTGTGGCCGTGGCTTTTTTGTAGCCTTTTTAATTATTCGTTGTTTACAATAACTGGTATAATTTGTCTCCTGGACATTAAAAAAACGATCTACCTAAAACCATTTTTTCAAACGAAAGCTCCACTATACTTTGCTCTAACTAGGAAATACCCCAGATTTTCTTTCTATTTTAAACAAAAAATTTCTAAATAACGTAGGAATTTCAGTTTTATGCAGTCAATAATACCTATATTATACACCAAGCTGGTGGAGACTATTATTTTATTAACCAAGCTCCAAAATTAGGTGCGAGGTTTACAAGTGTCTTCACCACCGTGGTGTATACAGGGTGATTCATTAAGAATGTCCAATCTCTGAACTGTAGATTCTAGACCTCAAAATATGATGATTCTGCTCAACATGTCTAATGCAAATATTGCTAGTTTAAATTTAAATTTTGACTTTCGCAATAATTTTTTATGTTCTCACAATTTCTCTTTGAGCATTTGCTTTGAAGTTTTTTATTTTTGTTTACAAATTTGGTATTACATATTTAAGGAATAATAAAATTTTTTATGAAAAAATTAAAATTTATTGAACTTTTTAGAATCAAATAACTCGATAACCGATTGAGTTACACGAATCAAAGAAGAGTAACTTTTTTTTGTAGAATTTAACGCTTCTCAATATTTTTGTATTATTTTAGTTGTAAGTTTAGCCCAAAAAAAGTTTACTTTGATTTAATTAACATGCACAAACAATTGTATACTTTGGCAAATTTATCTGAAACCGTGAAAGGAATGCAGTCGAAAACATTTGACATTTCCATGTTTAACTATGAAAAAACTGAAGTGCTAACTATGTACTGATAATAATTAGAAAAGGGTCTTTTTATTATTAACAATATTAAAAATATGATTAAACGTTAATTTTATAATGTGCTTGTTTCCTTGATTTATTCTATTAACATTATTTTTTCAATTTATGAATATTTAAATATGAACACTTTTCCAAATTTGTTATGGGCTTTTTGAAGCTCTGGCAGCGTTGTACGAAAACCATAATGACCACACTCTCCCAATTACATAATTGGTGATTAGTATCGACCAGCTGACTTCTTATTGGCAAGCGCGTGCGTGAGATCTTCCCTCTCACTTCGTCAATTGACTGATATTATTTTATCCAGTGGCGTTGGTATTGTCAGTTACCTTTGTGTTTTCAGTTTTACTTGGTAAAATAGGTACCGTACGCCATTTGTACGTTTGACGAATAGGCGCCATCTTTTTCCTCGCCTCTTACCGATGCCGCATAGCTTCAGATAAACTTGCCAAACTATAACTAGCGCCCTCTATTAGCAATGTTAAATTAGAGTGCAAATTATGATTCCTCCGCCTATATTGAAGGGCTCGGTTTCATGGATGTCTAGGTAGCAGGAATGGCACAATGGGCCCGCCAGTGGCCTTAGTGTCGGAACCTTGGCTTGAGTTGTCCAGGACAAGGCTCGCCTGCACATTTAGTAGTAGTAGTAGTATGATTCCTCATGCCAAAAATCGTAAAATTGCCAATTTTCAAAGAGAAATTGTAAAAACCTAAAAAATTATTGCGAAAATCAAAATTTAAATTAAAACTTTGAACATCCCGTATCTCGGAAACTTGCAATATTTGCATAGGGCATGTTGAGCAGAATCATCTTATTTTGAGTCTAGAATCTACAGTTCAGAGATTCGACATTCTTAATGAATCACCCTGTATACAATTTCTAAATCCATTTTCCACTCATAAAACACACAGCAATCAAGTAGTCTGATGCAGATTGACATTTCTGTTGAATATACAATCCAACACATGCAAAGCTACCATTAGTAGATATTCAAGTTGGCAACTGTATACACCATACGTCAAATGTCAACTCTTGAATGTTTTCCGTTTTATGATGTTGTCGTAGTAGTAGTATAATCCATATATGTTAGAGCTGATATTATGCCATATTATGTTAAATATTTTACAAAAATAAAGTGATAAGTTCGGCAGAGTTGTTTCTTTTGGATACTGGATTATAATAATTTCCACTAGTAAAACTTATTGACAAAAAAACTTTGGTAATTATTATTGTTTTGCGAACTATTACCCTGACATTCGCAATATGCACACATGTTCTTGTTTATAGAGGTTAAGGCACCGGTAATCTGTATTGTGTTGGTTAAGGTTAGCTATCAGTTTCCAACACCAGAAGATTTTCCAGTGGTAATAATAATGAAGGTAAAAATACTCCTCAATCCATGTTTCTTTGCAGCCAATATCGTAAAATAAACAACACATTCCAATGTCAAAATCAAATTTAGACAGTGTCGATCTACAAATCGGTAGAGAGCGCCCTATAATCGTTCAACGACTGACTGACACGTATACTGTCTTTTTTCACTCCTCACTACTACCCATAGATTATGAACGCAATTGAACGCAATGTCATCAATCATATTGTAGTTGATTAAATGGAGATGATCATGAAATTTTTAAAACGTTTTAAAGTACCTAGTCATCTTTGAGAAAATCAGGAATATTTCCAGGACGCTACTTTTTCTTAATATGAATAACTGTTACAAAAAAATACTTTCTTATCACAAAATTCTTCCGTATTGCATACCTCGAGAATATGAAGATGGACTCTGTCTCGAACTGGGACTTTCCCTAAGTAATAACTTACTACCGAAAATTGATCCGCTGGTACTGCTTCCAGAAAATAAACTTCTGGCATAAGAAGGAACACCGCTATCGTCATTTTTGGATTTTATTAAAGAACATGCAGCTATAATTATGGCTATTAAAAATATCATTCCTAAAATACAGAATGATATGGCCATTTTATCTTGGGATACGCAAAACGTCCTGTCACCCGGCAAGTTGGTAAAAGGATACATTTCTGGATCTGAAACAATAATGAATTTATATTTATTGTGAGAAATTTAATAAAAATTTTATGAAAATTCAAAATTAATTATTATTTCGATATTTAAAAGAGACAACAGTCCATAGGCCACTTTGTAAGTGGGAAGGTCCGTCTGAACTCCGGTGAGAGGAAAACAGACAGACGATCAGCCAGAGGTTTCTCTGTCTTTTTTCTGAGTAAACAGCATTTGCGCTATTAGAACAAGACAGCCTAAGCCTTCGACAGGGTTCTAACAACGGAAGAAAAAGTTTTTTTGGTAGAGCATTATTTTCGTTCATACGGAAAAGGTCGTAATGATAATCAGAATCCACTTACTGTCAACCAAGAGCGTTTTAGAGAGAAAATTATTATACCTTTTGTGAGAGATCTAAATAACTTTTACCGTGCACGAAATCTACAGTTTCGCACACAATGGTTCCAACAAGATGATGCAACGAGCCATACAGCTGTGCGCACCTTAGACTTACTACGTCAGCATTTCGATAATAGAATAATTTCTCGGGGAACAGACTTCGAATATCCTTCTCATTCACCTGATCTGATGCCACCTGACGCATACATTCAGGGCATAATGAAGGACAAAATATTTCACTCGGAAAATCCGCCGGCGAATATTGCCGAACTACGGGAAAGAATACAAAATATTTTTCGGCAGTTACATCAACCACTTTTAAATATGTTTATTGACTTACAAAATCGATATGAAGCTGGTTTGCGTCGAAATGGTGAACATTTTGAACACTTACATTACAGAAATTAAAAATTAATTTTTATTTTTATTTTCATTACTGTTTATTTTGGCGGATACTGTACAATAAAAAGTTCAGTTTTATGAAACTTTCAAGCTGGGTATATCAATTTAAGACCAACTTTTGGCTGTGTACCTATATAAGAACACTATTTTTTTGTTAGTGGTTTTTAGACTATCAAGAATTATTATTTAATATTTACGGGTAAGTACACAATGACTAAAACATATACAATACTATAATGAAAGTGAAACTTTTATGAAATTGCTGGCATTAAAATTTCACTTGCTTGAATGGGAAGATATCACCTGCAGTATTTAACTTTTATGCTCACGGATTTCAGGAGTGAAACACCTACTTCAAAATGCCAACAACTTGTATTGTAGTCGGTTGTGGGAGCCGTTCAAACCGAGACCAAGTAAGCTTTTTTAAGGTCCCATCTGTTATAAATAACATATTTCTGGTGCACAAGAATGAATTAAGTAAGAAGCGTAGAGAAATGTGGTTGGCAGCAATCAATAGAGATGATTTAACAGAATCAAAAATCAAATATCAGGCCGTATGTAGCAGGCATTTTGTTCAGTTTTGTTCAATAACAATATTTATAAAAACTAAGAAAAGTGATATATTCTAAATAAAAAATACTAATCAAATGAACAATGTACTAAACACCAATAAAATATACTAAATTGAAGCAAAATATACTAATAAATTCAACTAAAAAGTCTTGAGCACTGTTTATGACTGAATAGACAATACAAAACTAACCTATCTGTCTAAATTGTTTGCCCTGCACAGCTATATTAGGTCACGTGATCTGGATTGCCTAATTGGCATATTGATAATGTCTTTTACTGTAGATATTGGGGTTTTGGTCAAGTTACTTCTTTTGCTGCAGGGGTTATACTATAACCTAAATGATTCAAACACATTTTTCACAATTCATTTCGCATCCGGTGATAAACGCCCTTTATACGAGTATACTTAGTTTTAAACACAATATCACTTGCGGAGTGAAATATAAAAGTATGAGACAATATTAAAAATAATTATCCCGGAATCCACGTCTATCACATGAAATACGTTTGAGTATTTGGTCGAACGTTCAAAGATACAGGTCCTGTCTAGTCCTGTGCGTCCCATTGCTCGTGCTTACCTTAGGTACAGCAAGCGCCAAACGTAATGGCGAGCCCGCCACAATGCGCACAAACTCATTGTCAATTGTTACCCCCCACTACAGCTCTTGCAAGACATATAAATGCTCTGTACAGAGGCGTATCATTAGCTGTCCTCCAATTTTGTTGGCGTCGGCATTGTCTGAATAATTTTTGTACGACACTGACCGACAAGGCTTATCGTAATCCAATAGTATTAATTTAGTTGGGAGAGTTTATACCTGCGCGATCGCTCGCCATCACCTTTGGCGCTTTCAGTATTCTTGGCAATTCTATACCTGCCCCCTCCCTCAACAGAATCAAGGCTACGCCCTTGAACATCCTCTGTAGCATCCTCCCTTTTTGTAAGTAAGCACCTCTATTACCTACAATTTTTTTTATCTATAATAACGGAGTTAGTGTGTCTATAGTGTTCTCAAAGATATACGATGAAAAGTCATTTGAACTAATTACTGTATAAAATGAATGGCATCAAAAGTTAATTTCAATGTAGAGAAAAAAAAAGCACTTGAAATATAATTGTATTTTCCATCGTAGCAAAATAAGACCGAGTTATAGTAAATGAATACATTGGAATTTTTTTCCGTTTTAAAAAACCCAAATCAGTTTGATCCTAACTATAATTTGCAAATGTCTGTAAAAAACAATTTTATAGTGAAGAATTGCACGATACATTATTCTACAAATGCGTGTAATCAATAGCAATTATGGCGTGAAGAATATTATTTAAGTATATGCTGGTGTTGAAGACACTAAACGTTTTACTAATTGATTGGAATTATTTTGTAAGTGTAGTCGATTTGTCTGACGCTGATTTTTACTTTTAACATTGAATATTTCAAGACTCTCTTTATTAATATTGGTGGTTTAATAAGTGGGAAGAGCGATTGTCATATAGGACCTATTTTACCGAGTATGTATAGTCTGTTTCTTATTGTCTGACAGCACGCGAAAAGGTCATAGATGCTAGTCAGGTAGTAAACCATAAGCGTCACCGTTCATCTAAGGAATTTATTTACTATTTAATTTTATACCCGATCTGATATATAAAGGTAATATGAATCTAAATTCGGTTAGTTAAAACAACTTGATAATTTCCAAGAAACATTACAATAGGGTCCTACTAGGGATTGTTCTAATGACTACTTAGAAAATTTGCAGGTATATACGGTGAAACTTGGTCTCGCCCAAATTTGTATCATTTGTTTTGCTCAGAGTCGCTTACGTTCCATAAGTCTTAACTGTGTTGTGAAAAATGTCTTCAAGTTTCACCCCAGTAAAGTGTAAGAGCGTGCTTAGCTTCCAAACGAAGACTGTAGTGTTAAATGTGCATGATGCTGTTGTACATCAAATGCCGGCTGCTACTGTTAGAAATATAGTTTCGACATGTTCCAATATGACAGGAGTTAGTGAATCTACTATTTACAGGCTTCTAAGGGAGAGGAACTATATTTTCTTTAATTAATTTAATTTAATAAAAATGAAAATGTAACTTGTTAATAGGCCTGAACGAATGAATTTTATTTCAACTGTAATGTCGACCGAATCTAATTAAATAAGCAGAATAAACTAATATCGTAATCTCCGCTACTGCCGCAATATTTATCGTTTATCTCGCATTGTTCAGTTTTATTACCATATTGTATTTTGAGCTGAAACAGGGATGTATAGATAACCAATACAGACACCTACTTGTTTTGCATTAAAATTGTAGTATTTACTTGTAAAATTCTTTGGATCACTCTGTAAAAGATTAATTTCTATTTGAATATTTAATGAGGCTACTGTGCTGTCAGACATTAAGAAATAGAGTATAACAAGTTCATTTTTAGCTAAACAGGTCATTATAAGAAATAATCCTGAAATATGTCGATTTTTGATTTTAATTTACCGTATTTTAAAATAATATTCAGGATCTCCAATAAATATTTATAATCAGGAACTAATTTTTGAAATGAGAAACTTACTATACCAATTGAAAATTGATAACAAACATATTATTCTCATATGGGTAAAAGGTCACAGCGGTATTATAGGCAACGAGAAGGTAGATCAGGAGGCAAAAGAAGCTTGTAAATTGAAAGAATACCTAAACTTTTTCTGTCAAAGTGATGTAATTAGCATGCATAAAAAATATATTAGAATCAGATGGAGAGAAGCTTACAATAACATAAGCAAAACATCAAAAAGCTTCTACTTCCAGCTTCATACAAATCTACCAAATAATATACCACACATAACAAAGTTTGATTATAGTAGAAAATATACAGCAACTATAACGCGACTAAAACTAAATCATGGTTGCTTTCCGGCGCACCTCTTCATAAATTGGGCATTCTACAATCTCCATTTTGCAACTGCGACAACGTATCGATCGGTGATACTAATCATACATTTTTAGAGTGTAAGAAAAATGAAGCGGCTATATCTAATTTATATATCTCTTTAAAGGAACATAACTTTCCTCTTCCACTGAATATTAGTTCTCTCCTGGCATGCACAGAAAAAGCTACTTCAGATTCTATAATAAACTTCATTAAGCAAGCAAAAATAGATCATTAACCTAGACACATTTAATAGAGAGCAATAGAAAAGTTCTGTGGCCAATAGCCTTCAGCTGAGGACAACCCTGCTTCTACACACACACACACACACAAAATAATATTCTAATTATACAGGGTGAATTACTTTCGAGTAATGACGTCACCGTCATTTTTTTTTAAATGGAACACCCCCATTTTGTCTCAATTTTCGGATTACTCTAGCTGAGCTGATTCCAAAAATGTATCACATGTTGATTACAATTGGTACATGGTGGACAAAAATACAATAGTTTTGTGTGTGCTCATAAATAAAGTAACGCGTAACATTCTTTATTAGTTAAATTAACAATATTATCGAAAATACTTATTGTCTAGCGGACAGAATATGATGAAATACATGACTTTATAAATATTCGAACTGTAGCCCGTGCTGTATTTGACAGTAACTCAAACGGTGTACAAATTCTTGTTGAACCTTGTTTATTGTGTCTTGAGAAATATTGTTTATTGCTGTCCGAATTCTCTCTTTTAATTCTTGAATATTTGCTGGGTTCGTTTGATACCCAACATTCTTCAGATGGCCCCACATAAAATAATCCAACGGATTGAAATCTGATGACCTCGCTGGCCATTCAGTAGGTCCACTACCAATCCACCTGTTCGGAAAAATTTTATATAGGTACCTTCTAACATCTACAGCATAATGTGGAGGTGCACCATCCTGTTGAAATCATAAACTTTTATCAAAACCTCCAGGATTACGTCTGCTGGGAAACAAATTAGGTAAAGTAGGTACGAGATACTCAAGGTACGTTGCCCCGTTTAAATTACCTTCGATAAAGTAGTGTCCAATGATTTGATTTCTTACAATTCCAGCCCATACATTTACCTTTTGCGGGTATTGTGTATGATGCTCACGCATCCAATTGGGGTTTTCTTTTGCTCAGTATCTACAATTCTGACGGTCAACCTCGCCATTTAACGTGAAAGTGGTCTTATCAGAAAAAATATTGTTTTGTATTAAGAGAGGGTTTCGATGACATTTATCCATCATTTTTTTCGCAAAATTTGATTCTTCTATTGTTCAATTCCTGCACAAGTTTGATTTTATAAGGATGCCATTTTTCAAGCTTTAATAGTTTTTGTACCGTTGTTTTGCTAACACCGATATCGCGACTAACTTTGTAACGAGTTATTTTTTTTTTGCACCGATTTGAGGTCTTTCTTTAAAGTTTTTCATTTTTTTTTTTAGTTTACTACTTAGTTTAAATAACTCGTTACTAACTTTCCGATTCCCTTTTGTTACCGAATTATTATTTTTCATTTTTATTACCGTTATATTATAGTTATAGTATTTTTTATATTAGTCCGGAGGTACGTAAATTTATTTTGAATCATAAAATTTAGTCATTTCCGAAATTGAAATTTTTCAATCAAAAAGGACATTTGGTATATATACCATTTAATTTAATTTATTTAATTCTGAAAGACGTCTGGTATATAGCAAACTTTTTTGTAGATTCTAAATAAATTTTTACTAATGAGAAATATAAAAAGGACAGGAGTGTGGTATTCGAGGCTCTCGCTTCCAATTCTCTGCCTGCAGCTCTCAGCTAATTACTGTGTTACCGATAACAATTGTAGTTCCGATCCGGTTCCCGGAGTTTATAATTTATATTACTTAATATTTTGTGAAAAGAGTGTAGTCCGAAGCCGATTTAAGAAGGTAAAATATTTTTATATTTATCGTATATTCAACAATTTTCGTACCTCCGTATTCCGTATACTAGAAATAGTTTGACATTTTTTTAATTTTTTTTGGACCGATTGTTACTTTACTTTGTTCAGTTTTTTTTTGCAACTAACCGGCAAAAATTAAAGTAGTGTGATTTGTTTTGGGGAAATTGTTTTATTTTAGTACTTAGTTTTAATGGTAAATAAGTTTGATATTTTTTTTATTTTTCGAATTGAAACTCGTTTTGGTTTTTTTTTTATATAGTAATACTGATGTGAATAAAAGTTCATTTGTTCTAGAAAACTGTTTTTTTTACATTGCTAAATAGGTAACTGGTACTTATTGAATATTCGCCGGCTCTCTATTGAGGGTTTATGTGTTTTATTTACATACATTCTATACTATCAAGGATTGTGATATTTCATTTTATTCCCGAGCTATTTTTACTCTGTGTGTCGATAAGTGATATTAATTGAACCTTATAAAATTAATTTATTTCCTTAATGCTGGAATAGTAGTGCTCCGTCTCAATTTCAAATCCAAAGGGATATTCGAACTCGTCTTGTGGCTTAGTTACGCTTGTTCGTTTACCCGGCAGATTTCAATCGTTTAACTTTTTGGAACTTTAGTTCTTTATGCCAGGTTATGTTTGAGCGACCGAGAGATCTGACCGTTACTCGTTACGTTACGAAACGTTATGTTACATTTCTTCTTTATGTGCCTTGCTTTTGCGTGCTTGTGCCTCCTTAGTCTCTCTCTCTCTCTCGTTTACGAAGCAGCGATTCATAATAATAAATATGCTCCTACCCGGATTTGAACCCGGGCCGCCCGCGTACAATGCAAGCATTCTAACCACTGAACCACCGATGCTATATTGAAATTCTATGCAAAGCTGGTATTCGCAGTGCTAGTGATCTACTTGAATTTGTTCGGATAAATTTTACTATTATTTCCATAATTTGTTTTGCGCGATTAAGGGGTCTAGCACATTTACTTTTCGAAATACAGGGTGTTGAAATTTTGAAAGCTTGAATGTTTTAATTCGATTACTTTAAAATGGATGGATAAATTGATTTGTAATTTGGCAGGTTGTTTTTAAATGTAAAAGGGCATATTTTGAAAGAAATTGTAGTTTGTGCAACTAGTGTGGATATGATGGCCATGTCGCACGAGGACGAAGTTTGAGCACGACGCCGTAGGCGGAGTGCTCAATCGTTCAAGTGCGATACAGACAATCCACACGAGTCAAGCAGCATATTTTTTCTACGATCCACTTAAGAAAAAATCTAGAAAATAAAAATTTCTATAAACTGTAATATACCTAACTTCAAATTAAAAATTTTACAATTCAATTTTATGTTTCCACTAATTTTGTGGTAAACGTACAGTTCTTGAAATTTGTATAGGGCTACGGTTTCATTTTTTAAATATACGATGCTGTTCTAAGTAGATGTTGCCAGTCGGACTCCCTCATGAAAGGTTCCGTACCACTATCTATAATAATGAATATTCTGCTAAATATTTCAAACGTCTACCTGTTGTTGTTATTATTATCAAGCAGAATAATTATTTTTTGAAATAAAAGTAACAATTAAAAAAAAACTTTTTCACGGGAATCGAACCCGGGTCTACGGCGTGAGAGTCTGGATTGCTTACTACTCAACCACTGAGAGATATGAAAATTGTTTATCTATAACGTCAGATGTACCTATTACATAATTTTATAAAATCTGAGGTCTCCTCAAATACCCATTTTATTCTGTTTTAAGTATTATTTGTTGGTAATTTGTACGGATTATTTCTTTCAAGTTTATCTTTGTAAATGAATATTCTTGATCCAGTGCGCTTCTATGAGAAACTTTGACAAGTTATTTTGACGTTTCTTTTAAATTGAAAAAAGATGAATGACGGATACTCAACTCGAATGCTGATTGGTGGATTTCATATACGTTCTAGGATGTATATGAAATTATATCCGTTTAGTTAACTGATGGCCTACATTTCCATTTTGTAAACTGTGCAGAATAGTAGTTTGTGCAACTAGTGTGGATATGGACAATCCACACGATTCGAACATTATATTTTTTCTACGATCCCTTCAAGAAAAAATCTAGAAAATAAACATTTGAATATACTGTAAAATAAATATAACTTGAAATTTAAAATGTTCAACAATTTTATTTATAATCGTACCAATTCAATTTTATGTCTTCACTAATTTTTTTGTGATAAACGTACAGTTCTTAAATGTACAATTTGTACAATGTTACGGTTTCCCTTTTTAAATATGCGAAGCTGTTATAAGTAGATGTTGCCAGTCGGACTCCCGCACGAAGGGTAGGTATCGTACCTTTATCTACAATAAATATGCAAAATACGAAATATTTCAAGCGTCTACCTGTTGTTGTTATCAATATCAAGCAGAATAATTATTTAAAAATAAAATCATTAATAAAAAAAAAAATGTTGTTTCATGGGGAATCGAACCTAGGTCTACCGCGTAAGAGTCTGACATGTTTACCACTCAACCACCGAGATCTATTATAAGGACATGTCCATCGGTAGCTCCTGAATTACCCATTCTATTCTATTTTTAGTATTTGTTATCAATTTATACGGACTATTTTATTTGTTCATTTTTGTAAATAAATATTCTCAATCCAGTGCTTCTGAGAGAGACTTCTTTGACAAGTTATTTTGACGTTTCTTTAAATTGAAAAAAAGATGAGTGACGAGTACTAAACGCGAATACTGATTGGTGGATTTCATATAAGTACGTTCCAGGATGTATATGAAATCATAATATACGTTCAGTTAACCGATAAGGCCTACATTTCCATTCTTTAAACTGTGCAGGAAATGGATAATATACATATTGGTGTAGAAAAGATGGATAATATTTATGCGGGTGTAGAAAAAACATTTTTCAATTTTTGATCCAGTGGTGTACATTAGGGGTGGGCAAAATAATCGATCTATCGAAAAATAATCGATTAATCGGGTGATCAATTAATTTAATCGGGTGATTGATTAATCGATATATATTTTTGGAACTTTAGTTCTTTACATCAGGTTATGTTTGAGCGACCAGGGGTCGCGACGCAAAAGATCTGACCGTTACGCGTTACGTTACACTACGTTATGTTACGTTGCTTCGTTATGTGCCTTGCTTTCGTGCTTGTGCTCTCTCCTTAGTCTCTCTCTCGTTTACGAAGCAGCGATTCATATGCTCCGGCCGGGATTCGAACCCGGGCTGCCCGCGTGGAATGCGAGCATTCTACCACTGAAACACCGATGCTATATTAAAATTCTATGTAAAGCTGGTATTCGCAGTGTTGGTGATCTACTTGAATTTGTTCGGATAAATTTTTACTATTATTTCCATAATTTCCATAATTTTTTTGGCGCGATTAAGGGGTCTAGCACATTTACTTTTCGAAATACAGGGTGTTGAAATTTTGAAAACTTTTTTAATTCGATAACTTTAAAATGGATGGAAAAATTGATTTGACATTTGGCAGGTTGTTTTTAAATGTAAAAGGGCATATTTTGAAAGAAATAGTAGTTTGTGCAACTAGTGTGGATATGATATAGGCGGAGTGCTCAATCAAGTGCGATATGGACAATCCACACGAGTCGAGCAGCATATTTTTTCTACGATTCACTTAAGAAAAAATCTAGTAAATAAAAATTTCTATAAACTGTAATATAACTTCAAATTAAAAATTTAACAATTCAATTTTATGTTTCCACTAATTTTGTGGTAAACGTACAGTTCTTGAATGTCTAATTGGTATAATGCTACGGTTTCCTTTTTTAAATATACGATGCTGTTATAAGTAGATGTTGCTAGTCGGACTCCCTCATGAAGGGTACCGTACCATTATCTATAATAATGAATAGTCTGCTAAATATTTCAAACGTCTACCTGTTGTCGTTATATCAAGCAGAATAATTATTTAAAAATGAAATTAACAATAAAAAAAAACATCTTCACGGGGAATCGAACCCGGGTCTACCGCGTGAGAGTCGACTGGTTTGCTTAAAAGGAACTAAAGTTCCTACCGTGTGTCCCGCGACACGTTCTACCTTTTTTTTATGAACCGGTAAATTTACTTGATTTTCTATTCCGTGGTTTCCTTTCAAATCCAAAGGGATATTCGAACTTGTCTTGTGGCCTAGTTACGCTTGTTCGTTTACCCGGCACATTACAACCGTTTAAGTTTTTTTATGAACCGGTAAATTCACTTGATTTTCTATTCCGTGTTTTACTTTCAAATCCAAAGGGATATTCGAACTTGTCTTGTGGCCTAGTTACGCTTGTTCGTTTACCCGGCAGATTACAACCGTTTAATTTTTTTTTATGAACCGGTAAA
>CAJUYH010000346.1:48770-71198 GCA_910591685.1 Galerucella tenella | reverse complement strand
ATTGTACATATATACACATTCAACAAACCTGATATAACTGGAATCTAAGTATAAATGAATTAATGCCTGATGTTTTTTTTATCCAGATGAATTATGGATTGGATATGGCCGACGTCCATTTCATCGGCCACAGTCTTGGTGCTCATACAGCGGGTTATGCTGGAGAAAAACTGGATGGCAACGTCGGCAGAATCACCGGACTTGATCCTGCCGAGCCTTATTTCCAAGGTATGCCAAATCATCTCCGTTTAGATTGGACTGACGCACAGCTTGTCGACGTAATTCATACAGACGGAAAGAGCATTTTCTTCTTAGGTGAGTTATTAACTGGAATGAATGTTAATTATTGTTGGGTTGTTACACAGATTAATGATGGATGGTGATGTAATCTAGGGCTTCCAGGATATGGGATGAGTCAACCCTGCGGTCATCTTGATTTTTATCCTAACAATGGCAAAGAGCAACCTGGTTGTACAGATTTAAGTGAAACAACGCCGTCATTGCCATTAACACTAATTCGTGAAGGTCTAGAGGAGGCGTCGAGAGTTTTGGTTGCATGTAATCATGTACGGGCCATTAAACTCTTTATTGAGAGTATTAATTCCAAATGCCAGTATGTGGCACACGAATGTAGTAATTATGCGAGTTTTCTGCGCGGCGAATGTTTCTCCTGCAAGAGCAACAACAGTCTTAGTTGTGGACTTATGGGTTACCATGCAGACAATAGTCCTGCTTTAGTAAAACGATTGTCAATGGGACAAGATGCTTCTGCTTTACTTGGTTCCAAGTTTTTTTTTTCCACTGGCAAAGAAGATCCATACTGCCGTAAGCCTCATTCATTTATATCATAGATATATAAAATTTCGAATAAGCAGAATACGTTTGTTTAATTTTGTAACGACTTAGCATTTCTATCTCGATTCTTGTAGGAAGACATTACAGAATAACCATCAATATGGCCCGGCCACCAACTGCTGAAAGTTGGGTCCAAGGTTTTATGAGAGTCACCCTACATGCGGACAATGGAATAATTCGCAATATGGATTTAACTCCAAAGTAATTAACTTATCAAAAGTGATATACATGATCTGCAACTGCAGTTCAACCACATATAATTAATAGTGAAATATTTTTTTTTTTTTTTCAGTGGATATATGAAATTGGAACATGGAACAACGAGAAGAATTGTTGTAGCGCATCCAGGTGGAGCGACCAATGACATTGGCAAAATCCGAAGAGTTGATTTATCATGGGCATACGATATGGATGTTCTGCAGCCACGGTCTCTTTGCTTCTTTTGGTGTAACGATAGACTCTACATTGATAACATTGTCGTTGATATTATGGAGCTACCTGGCCGAGGGTATACTGTTTGTTGGCTTAACAATAATGTTTTGTTCCTATATAACGGATTATTATTCACTGCAATAATTATAGGAAGAGGGAAGCAGACTTTTCGAGTAAACTTTGTTCAAGTGGACACCGTGATTACGCTGAAATTGCAAGTGGATCCAGCTCCTCATTTCTCGATAATTGCTGAAAAATTAGGTTAAAATCAACACACTTCCAAAGGTATAACTACTTCCTGTAAGATTAGAATTCACCGAAAAAGGAGACAGAAAACAACATTCCACAGCATCTGCACTAAATGTATAAATAAACTGTAAATAGAATTATACTCCTGGGAGACAATTTACACTTGTCTGCACGATAAAACAAATTTTTGTACGAGATATACGCTTATATTTGTATTTTTAAATCATTTCTTGATATAATTTTATTTTATTAATTTTTTTTTTTTTTTTTTTTTTTTTTTTTTTTTCGATTTCCTACATATTTAAGATTTCGTATTAGTGAATATCTTTTCATATTGTGAAAATATTTAATCGTTGTGATATTTCGTTTTATTAATTTAAAGACTCCAAAGTGAGAATTGTGGCATACTTTAATATCGAAATTTTTGTCCCCCATGCGGATTTTTATGTTAACATTATGACCATATTGTTCTATTATATTTTTTTTTTTCTATACATATTATATAATAAAAACCATTTATCATTTAATCATTGAACGATTCTCTGCGAATGTTTGATAAAATAGATTTACTTAGGTGTGATAACTTTCTCTTTCGACATAATCTACTTTATCAATTGAGCATTTTATGACTAACCAAATAATGATAATAATGTTCAGATTTTTTCCAATACGTTACCTACTTATGCATATGAAAATAATGTGAAAAATCATAAATTTTTTGAATGCTGATTTCGGTGTTATATCAATTCTTCCGTGGATATTGCAGTAATTTCTTTTTTGCTGATGGCAGTCGGTTTGAAGGTTGCTAATAATGTACCCATCTTTTTTCTCTACAAATGATAATAATATAATTCAATTGCAGTATTTTAACTGAATAATAAAAGTATGAGGAAAAAAAAATTCGGAAAATTGCAAAAGTTATGATATTGAAAATGGCGAAAAACGGTCGGTTGTGTGTCAAATGGTGTCACGCAAAAACTGAAACGAAAGAAAAGCAACATCGTAAATAGAGAATAAGGGAAACAAGAAGAAGATGAAGCAGAAGGAGAAAGGGGGGAAACACAAAAAGTTTAAATACGATTCAACTATTTGTAATTTCACCTATATATATGTAGAAAATATGAATATAAAAATGATTGCGATGTAAATAATATTCAATTACTTTAAAGTGAAATCTCTTGCATTTTCATTATTTGTTTTCATCACTAAAAATATGTGTATACTGAGCGGTAGATTAGTAGGAGTTTAAATTTCAAATCAGACATTGGTATACGAGAACCATAAGAGCCTTGACATTTCAACAAATCCATCGCTTTATCCAAATGTTACATTCCATAATTATTTATGCTAGTATCTAACTCGCAGCCACATGTTACTTTATCATGAACAAAATGGATTCTTCACTTTCATAATTACCATTAATGTAATGAGTCTCAACATGAAGAGACTATCAATTGACATTGCAAAACTATTTCACGTTCTAATGCTACAATACGATATAGGCACACATAATATTTTTTTGGACAGAAACTAAACCTTTTTCCACACGAAATGTTTATTTTACTGAAGTGTTTTACTCACTCTCACTCTCTCCCTCTCGCTCTCTCAATCTCTCTCCCTCTCGCTCTCCACATGCCTACCTTCTCGATTTTTGTCTCTCCACTCCCAACTAGTGAATGTCGAAGATGAGTTCACCCATCGTTCACAGCGTATTCTCCCACCCTGACAATTTGATGAGGCCTCCCGAATGAAACACTCTCACTTTTCTCCATTCTCGAGGTGATAAAAGCGTCAAAACATTCATCTGAAATGTGTAGTTTGTGATTTGTCGTTGTTACGAAGACAAATATTCTGTGAATCTTCACTAAACTTGAAAGAAAAAAATAATGAAGAATAAACATTTGGCATTTAATATATTATTAGTGCTTTCTATTTTCGCTGTGACCACCTGTAAGTATCATATGTTAAATATCCTGCTAAATAAATATAATATTCATGTTGAAAGGTAGATGCCAACGTCTTCCATATTTTTTCGATGTTTTTTTAATGTCATTGAACGCGATATGGAATTATTCGTCAAAAAAAGAAAAAAAAAAACTTATATACGATTATTTTTAATTTTATGGAATATAATAGATGTAAAATTGTAGGATTGATAAAAATTTCGGGGCAAATTAACGAAAATAAAAGCTTGATTTGGTGATTACTGCAGGTAATTCGTTTCATTATATAAGTTATCCTGATGTTGATGTATTAATGGTGTTGCGGTGAAGATCGAGCAAGAAGACGATTTAACTTTCCCTCAATGCGATTCGATGGACAGAACTTGCACACGTAATTTGTCTCGATTATATACGACAAAGAAACGATGACGACACACAGTTGACTCAAACACGATATATACTCTCCATATACTGGTATGGTAATTTAGAGTCTTGGACATTTAATTGCGACTCATCTCGCTAATACATTTTTCCTCTACCTTTTATTTTGTTTTTTCTCTCCTTCCCTACTCTATCTCCCATCACATTCCAGACATGTTACGACCTTGGCACTCAATCAATTTATATACATACATATGAGAAGCAGAACTGCTTATATTGCTGTCATTCAAGGTGCTATTATGATTATCCGAATCTATATCTTTTTCACATTTATTTTCTCTTTTTATTCCAGGTCTTGGTCAGTTTCAACGATTACATCAAGATCCAATAAAAAATCATTTCAATTTTAATCAACCATTACAAGCTTTTTCAAGTCCATGTCCTGAAAGAAATGGACGGTTCCCTGTCGCGTCCCAATGTGACGCCTATATTGAATGCATTGATGGAATAGGTGAAGAGAAACTCTGTCCAGAAGGTCTTCTATTCAATCCGAATGCTAGATTCAATTATCCCTGTGGATATCCTATAGACGTTAATTGTGACGGACGACCAAACCTACGTGAGTTACGCATGATCAAATGGAATATATTGTATAAAATGTAATTTTATTTTGTATTGAACTAATTCAGAGCCACCACAACCTACTATTGATTGTCCACATCAATATGGCTACTTTAAGATCGGTGATCGTAGCAATTGTGGCCAATTTATGAATTGCGCTGATGGTGTAAGCTATACTTTTGACTGTCCAGAAGGTTTGGCCTTCAATCAGCAGTCATATAGATGCGATTGGCCGGATCAAGTTCCTGATTGTGACGTTGAAGGTTTATCAATATTTATTATAATAAATATATACGATAAATGTTATGAATCAGTAATGTATATATATATATATATATCGTTGTTGTTAATATAAATGCATTGACTTACAGCTTTCCTTGGATTCTCATGTCCACCGTTAGACAATCAATTTTACACGGTTGAGACTCGATTTTTTCAAAGTCCCAATGACTGTCAGCATTATTTTATTTGTGTCGAGGGTCGACCACGGCTTCAAAATTGCGGCGAAGGCAATGCCTTCAGTGAACTAATCAACGCCTGCGATGCAGCAGAGAATGTCACTGGCTGGTATGACATACTATTTTGAACGTACAAACTCTTATATACCATTATGCTCGAGTCTTTCACAATATTGCTTCGATATTGCAGTGAGCCGCCATTTAGATCTGAACAACTTACTGGTCCTCAAGCAATTCAACGAGGAAGAACCAGACTATTCTAGGCATTAAAATATGAAACTTGATTTTTTTTTTTTTTTTTTTCATCTCTACAGTGTAAATATTATATTATATATGAACGTATTTATCACAAATTTTCCATAGTGAAACATCATATAGAGTTGGAAAATAGTAGCCAGACATCCTCAGCGCGATCTGGTTATTTCTATATGAACTCCATTAGGATCGATACTTCATGAAATAGTCCGCCAAGTATAATTAATAGTACAGTGAACCTCACACGTGTCAATATTACACCACACATCCATAAATGCATCAGCGTTAAAGAAAAATTTCAAATCATCTTTTATAAATATACCTTATGACACAATTAAATTTATGTTTATTTGCGTTAATCACCTATTAAAATATGAACATTGATAAATATGCTTGACGACCCACCAATTATAATAAAATCATTTTTTACTCTGTCTCCTATTCCTTCCATGAATTAAAGCACTTTCGCTCTTTCTCGTATATATAAACATAGACACACACTCCCTCTATAACACCCATCCGCTTTTCCTCTCACATCCACTTTCGCTCTCGCATTCTTTGTCACTCTCCCTCCGGACGATTGTTCGATCCGACGAATGTATATAGACTCGTCAGTGCCCGATAAGCCACACCAGTCACACACACTTGTCGGTCTCCCTGTCATATTGAATAGAAACATTATCTCATTGAATCCAAGTTTGCAGTAAGAAAAAAAGACGAAAATTTACCACAATTTGTAGCATATAATACAGCTCAATTGAGAAGTAAAAAGAGAAAAAAAAACATTAAAATTTGGAATTTCTAGTGTGAAGTTACTGCGAGTGCGTGTAACAACAAAGAGCGAACGAATGAACGTAGATGGACATCATATCACTGCTATCATAGTAGCAGGGAAATGGACATCATATCACTCGTCTTCCTGGTGTCCTTCGTTATCATCGTAGTGTCTTGCTTTTACGAGACTCACGATCGTTTCCGCTACTATATTAAATTGATTCTCTATGGTGTTTACAGTACAATTATTGCAATTATTATGCTACCGTGGATACTCATGTCGCCCGGTAACGTTAAAAATGCTAGGCAAGGTTCAACATTTTTACGATGGTATACGAAATTTCTTGGAATTGAGTGGGAGTTACGCGGCGCTGATACACTAAAAAAAATAGGAGCATGCGTAATCGTAGTGAATCACCAGAGTATTTTCGACGTGCTGGGTAACAAGAGAATGAGAAATAAAATGATTATTACAATACATTCAGGTGAAATAGTTGTCATCATTATATTTTACATGCTGTAGGTATGTTTAACATTTGGCATGCAATGGGTGATGTGGCAGCAGTGGCAAAAAAAACGCTTCTGTGGGTCATGCCCTTCGGTCCGGTGGCTTGGCTCGCTGGAACCATCTTCATCGATCGTAAAAATAGCAAAGAATCCATGAAGAAACTTATCAAAGCTGGTGGTCGATCACGGTGTCATGCCGTAAGTATTTTTTTGCGCAACAATCACTAATGATTAATATCTAGATGATGATATTTACGAATATTAAACGTACAATCACCCATGCTCAAGGTAGATGAAGCTGCTAATTTTCCCGGAAGGAACAAGAAATAAGTGTGCTTTGGAGTATGGCCTTCGGTCTTTCAAAAAAGGAGCATTTAAAATAGCAATTGAGAATCAACTACCCGTGCTACCAATAGTTTATTCACCATATTACTTTATCGATGAGAAAACACATTTTTTTGGTCATGGTGAGTACAAAATATATCACTAATCATTACAATGAAAAGCATACTATAGCGTCTCATATACTTTCATCCATACTATAGAAATATCAATGTTCTTTTTCATTACAATGTAGGCAAAGTAATAATCAAAGTACTAAAGGCAATTTCAACGAAAGGCCTAAACCACAATGATCTTGATGAGCTAATTCAACATACACAATCAATTATGCAGAAGGAATATTATTCACTTGCGACAGAAATATTTTTATCACTACCCAATGACTACTCCCCGAATATTGCATTGCGTAAAAAATTTTTAGGCAGTAATTATAGCTGATGACAATAATAATAATAATAATAATAATAATAATAATAATAATAATAATAATAATGATGATGAAAGTAAAAAAAAAGTATACGTGGAAGAAAAGAAAAATCCATCCATGTGAATGAACTCAAATGTTCAAAGTGTATTTGCCATTCACACAACAATTCCATCCGATTTTTGTATGACACTTCTATATGAATAATCGGCCAAATATTCAGTATCGAGTTGAACTCGGAATCTACATTGTCGACTGTGGTAAAATCAGCTCACCTTGAGTCTTGTCTTCCATTGATGCTGCTACTGCGTGATCGTTCTCTTTCTGAAATTCACTCTTTCACCTGAAGCACAGAGCATACCATCTATCTGCTACCTGCACCATGTTAGCCTGATAATGCTATCTAGGAGCAGGAGCTAGGAAATCGGTAGCAGGATAGGTACAGCAGTCGTAATGACCGTCTCTGTACGCCTATGTGTATGTGACTCAGCCTCATACACTCTCTGTCTGTCTCTCCCTCTTTTCCTCTCATTCCTTGTATATACATACATGTACCCTCCAACATAGATCTTCAGACAATTATTCTACAGATCTACAGTTGAATACATTTGAACACCATTGAATAAAAACACAAGTTTTGAAATTAAACCAGTGGTCAATTTGAATATACAAGTGATTTAAATAGACGACAATACATCATGGAATGGAAAATTTCGAACCAAACTTAACGAAAATGAACAATGAATAATGGCAAGTTCTTCACATAGTAGATACAGTTTGTTTGGTGTTTCTCCATCGTCTTAAAATTGTCATTTGTGGAAAAAATAATTGGCATACATTGTCGCATGGTTTAAATAATAATATAAATTGTAATACCGGTAAATCTATATTGAAGCCGAAAAGTTTAAGTATACCCCACAGCGCGCCCCCCGTGCCATATTTTTGGACATTCCCCAAAGAATCTTTCACGTCAAATCAGATCGCCAGCATGTGTACAAGCATCGATGTAACATTTATATCGTTATCGAAAGTACGCAGCACTTAATATGAAAAGCATACCCGGTGCATAATAATGACACTAGTGCATTAATTTATCTTTTTTTATTCTTGCATTGATGACCATTTAATACATGGTGTTTCCGCGTATGTATGTGTACTAAACGCTGTCCAGGTTTATAATTAAATGAACCGGGATGATTATTTTCAAATTTTTGATTTTTATTCCAACTGTTCAAAACTTATTTATTAATTTACAATAATCGATATTTTGTTTTATGTGAACACTTGATATGAAGAAATTGAGGTGAATTGATCTGGTTGACGGTACGATGCTGACTAACTAACTAAATTTGGACAACGAAAATGAAGGTAAAGTGACAATTTCCCTTTCCATAGTCCCTTTAACGTCATCAATGAAAATTATTCCAACAATAAAAATGAGGACAGTTGTATGAACATTTTAGGTGTATTGTAACGGACAAAATTCTAGAAAGATTTATAATGGCTATAAACAATTGAACAGATATATAAATAGAGAGACCGATTTTCGAATATAATTGTCAATGAGGATTATTTCACTAAAGAAAACAAATATATTGACCATATTCCCTAATGAAGTAAGATAATAGTGGTTAATGGATTATCTCTCTGATTTTATGTATCGATAAATCTCCTCGTAAATCACTTGACGAATTTACCTTAATGTTAAACCATTTTCAATTGCAACGTGAGTTGGAACACATGGTATCTAGAGACTTATAAGATAATCAATGGACATATAAAAAAAGATCAGCTTCAGTATTCATATTAAACACCTCTGATGTCAGTGAGAATGAAAAATCAGTTAAAATCATTCATATGCCGATCATATTGCCATAAAAAAAAATCCGGCATGTATAATGGTGATCATCCCCATCGATTCATGAACAATTTTGACAAAGACGATAACCGTTTTCCAATTTTTTATTGAACCATAAAGTACCGTAAATATGACCATTACGGCTAACATGAAAGTGACGTGAATCTAAATTGTAGAATGTAACAGGCGTGCAGACAACCGGCTATATCATATAATATTTTGTTAGTATATGACATTATTGAATATCTGCAATTTATGCTGCTGTCATAGAAGACATTGCGGTTATTATAGCCTCACCGCACAATAATCCTAATTATAGTTAATTATTGCCGCGCTGTTGTTCTACTTTATGCATTGCTAGTTGTAAGAATTGTTGTGCCAATTGAAGGTAATGAAAGTTGCTAGCTTGATTAGTGTGATAAAATGAATATACAATATCTGTCCCACCGACCTAACATCAACACATAAGAACCCGCCTTTTTTCACTACTTTAATTGGATTATTCACTCAGAAACACGTGCAATTAATTCCTGATAATATTTTATAGATATTGTGAGTTATCATATGCTATGAAATAAAGAAACGACCGGTGGATAAGATTATTATTTTTAATTTTCTATTACAATCCTCATATAAATTTTCAAATACCACGTACTTCTGGCTAATTCTTTGTAACTCGACGCTAATTTGCTCTGAACAAGTACACCCGATATTTCATAAATGAAACATATTATATTATCATTATAAGAGAGAAAAACCATATCATATTTTTACCAGTGACCACATGTACATTGTTTGAGCCGTAGATATCATATAAGAAAAGGTAATATGATAAATATAGGGAAACTTCGAATTTGATGTCTCGCAACTCGCAAATATTATCTTTTAAATTCAATGTGGCACCCCTTCATGCATTGTTTACAGATCGCTGCCACCAAATTGCTCATGTATTTTTTATAATTGTGTAGGCATATTTGAATTATAAAAAATCATACATCGAATAGAGCACATGCACGCTGCGTAAACTCTGTTCGCCAAACTATTGACAGGATATTTGAAATTATTGCCATCTATACGTATATACGTATTGCATGTTATTGTATACTTGCGATGTGAACTCTTTAACATTCAATTGTACGTTGTGGAATATGACGATGAAATTCAGAAGATATGTGCTAATGTACGGTCATATAATCAATAAACGTCATTAAATGCGTCAGAACTCAACGTATTTCAACTTGACAGACATCTCTTTTTATATGATAGAAGTGCCCCATGAACCGTCATGAAGTGGCTTTGTATAAATTTGTTACTGTATACATGTATACAGCCTTATTTAGTATATATTTTGTTGCGAAAAATGCCTATTTAATTATCTTTTATAACTGAATATATTTTTATTTATAATTACCTTTTGAGTGGATCAGATTTATTTACGTACTTGTATCACATTACTTACTCATGATGAAATTGAAAAACTTTGATTTATAAATGGCGCGGATCACGCTGCCATCTTGTTGAATTATGATGTAACCTATAAAACAAGCATATTGCATAAGGGCAGATTTTTGTATGGAACCAATGTATAATTTATTAATTAATGACCTCGATATACTATACTATTATAATATCATTTCTATTAATCTCGTTTTCATAAATACGTATATATAAGGTTATGTAGAGAAAAAAATATTCTACCGTATTCATTCTATATTGAATGCATAATTTTCGGTGTAATTGGCAAAGCTTAACTAGTCTGAACATTATATATACGTATATTGTATATACATATCTAAAATATTATATTGACCACACGGCGAAATTCTCATATCCAAACCCTGCTATTTCAAACAGTTGAAGCAACGTTGCCAAGTTTATTTCAATGATTGTTGCATCGTGCAGTGCTTAAAACACGTGTCCAACATTCGTCATGGCTCTCTCTGTCATCTCATCTATATAATCGCAAATATAACATATTGGTTCATTCCCAAATCGACAAATAAAATAAATGAAAAACTATAAATACCTATAGCAATTTCGAAACATTTTTTTATATTTGAAACAAGCATTTCAAAGTATTTGCATATACACGTATACTATGCCTATATATATATATATATATTTACACATATTTATTTGTTTAGTGACACAATACACAATGTATAAAGTGAATATTTGTCAGTACAGTTTTCAATTACAACTTTCGGTTAAAATACTGCAACAGTGTCAATATATGAATGAATGTATTGAAGAGGAAGGAAAAAAAGACGAAGGTAAAATAAATGATAATGGGCACGAGATGATTTTTAAAAAAATAATGCAAATAGTTGGAATTGAACTGCGGTGAATTCGAGTATGGACCAGAATTGCCATTTCGTGGCAGATTCCCATACCCACCATGCGGCCACTAATCCATGCGAACAGACTGTCCGTGTGAGCCACTGGCGCTCCCCAACCGGGGCGCAAAAATACAACGTAGATGGCCCTTCCATCACTCGGCAAAGAACGAGTGACAATAAACATTTGTATAAATGTATAAATACTAAATAAAATACATTTGCATGAATGTAAGAATTGGGTATTGGCTGTTTATACCCAAGTCATAATGCAAACTATATGCAAACAATGTCCAAATAATACTCAAGCTATATATAAATGCGGTAACAAGTTAAGTATTTCTTCTCACTTTATGAATTATGATAGATGCGATGGAGTATTGGTAGTCTTTTGGTGTGACGTTAGCGCATTCACGGGATCGAATCGCGCTACTAACATGTTCTTTTTTTCTTCTTGAAATAAATTAATAGTAGTAGATTTCTTTTTCATTTGTTCTCTGTTTTACGTAATTAAAAAATTAGATTTCTCAGATGTATGTTATATATTTATCTATACTACTCCTCATGACGACTGTACGTCTGATTCATTTTATTTTTACACCATATCGTTATTTGTTGTAGTTCATATTCCATCCATGTTTGTCGGCGGCAAAGCAAAGTAAAAAGCGAAATATACCGGCGAAAAAAAAAAAGAAAAAGAATGACAAATGAAAAAAGGAAATTCGTGAAACAAGTATTATCTGAATATTGCATAATGATAAACGATATAATTATGTTTTACGTTAAATCGATATCTCTCGTGTCAAACCAATCATAAAAAATGTACACGAATATATATTAATATGCAGATCTTTTGTTTTGTTTTTTTTCGAGGGAAGGTGAAAATTTCATTAGACGCTGCAGAGCACGTACTCTACAGTGTGAAGAATTTCTACCTACTAAAACCACCGCTTTTTTTTATGAATAAATAATGAAGCCTAAAAAATAATGGCAATTAAACAGCATTTTCTGCTGGATACAACGTGAGCTTGCACAATTTCAACCTATATCTTATCGAAATCGAAATCGGACCATTCTTTTCCAATTTTGAGACAAACACTAAATAATTCTTTCATTTCATTACGAATGGATTGATCGGTAACCAATCCGTCTAGTTTATCGTTAATTTGAATGACTCTGGATAGGGAAGAATCCTGATCTGAATCAAATAAGGCACTTTTGCTTGCAAAAATTCTTATATTTTGCAAAAACATATATCAATAAATATATAAATATATTTTCACATAAATTTTTTTGAACAATAAATTTTTTTCGCGCGAGTTTTCGGCCGCATGACGGATGCGCCACCTGCTTGTAGTTCCGACATGAAGTTTGGTGAGCGCCAATGACTCACATGTACATGCTGTCCTGATGTAGTAGTGGTATCCGAGTGGCACAAAGAGGGGGAAATAATCTGCCTCCGACTGGCAACTCTGGTATGGACTGATATAGTGGATGCGGGGAATCAGTAACAGAAATGAAAGGATTTTGTTTAAACGTGACAACGATGCGCTGCGTGAGACAAGTTGCGCAGTAACAATAGGTGGAAACTCCGACGCAGCATATGAGAGCGAGAAAGTTTTATGTATAGAAAAAGAACGAGAGAGAGAGAGAGAGAGAGAAAAAAAAACTGGCATCGACTTATGCGCAAGCATGATTTTCCTTATGTGCGCGCGCGTAGGGACACACACAGAGTCACAAATACATGAGTGGCTGTAAAGAGAGATTTAATATATATATATATATATGTATATATTATATATAATAATAATACAAAATTGAAGAATGTATAGTATAGTATACGTTCGAGAGAATAAGCATGATTATACGAGGATGAATATTGGCAAAATATTGGTATAGCAAACCGGGGATGCGAACCAACGACGAGCGTTCTGTTTTGCCACATAAATACGTCATAGAACCATATACACACACACACGCACAGAATCGTCGAAAACTTCATTGTGTTGGCTGAGTAGGCAGGGAAAGGGATGGTCGCTGATGGCATACAGTACGATAGTATTAGTGAGGCTCTCGGCATTCTCGGCAATTTTCGGGATTGGAACACAATTGAACATCAGTAGCAGCCCCACCATTTGCGTTAGTAAATGCGAGGCTTCCGCTCCAGTCTGGCTTCAGTGGATACAATTACAACATATATATAAGTTGGTCCGAAATTGCAAAAAAAAACATTACAAGTGATAGAATTAACAGCGGAACATATATCATTAGTCACCGGTTGAAATCCGGGCTAAGGATAATACCATAATGCCATTAAGTATCAAGGTTAACCTCCGGGTTACCGGACATTGCAATCAAGGCGGTCGTAAATACATGGAGGACATGTTTAGTGTGGCATACCAACAAACGTCTGATGACAAAGATTTGGAGTATGCATTTTTTGGTATTTTCGATGGTCATGGCGGTGGCGAAGCTGCAACATTTGCCAAAGAACACCTTATGGATATTATTGTAAAGCAGAAAAATTTTTGGAGCGATAAAGACGAGGACGTACTCCGAGCAATTAGAGATGGATATGTGAACACTCATTATGCTATGTGGCGAGAACTTGGTAAGTGATATAATGTAATAATTTGTTCATTTGCACATTTCTAATATTTTTTTGCATCACCGTCACTAGTCATCATAATTTCAATATTATTTAATAATTCATCAAATTAATAAATTAGAAACAAGCAACACTTATTTATTGTCCCGCGTATTTCCCCCACTCCAATGCATTCACAAATGTAGAATGTAGGTTATGTAATGTCAAACTAACCTCAAAATCTCTATTTATATTCGTTAATAATACGTATTTATGTTCTTAATTATATTTTCATTCATATTATTTTAAATGATTTTCGGCTATGGAAAATCTTGTAAAAATAAATTTTTATCAATAGAAAAGTGGCCAAGAACAGCATCAGGATTGCCATCAACAGCAGGCACAACAGCCAGCATAGCCTTCATAAGAAAAGGGAAAATTTACATTGGCCATGTTGGAGATTCAGGGATTGTTTTGGGCTACCAAGATGATGGTGATTTACCGTGGAAAGCGAAGGCTCTTACTAAAGATCATAAACCTGAAAGTGGTCCTGAAATGACGAGAATTCAAGAGTCTGGTGGTAAAGTAGTGAGTAAATCAGGTGTCCCCAGAGTGGTTTGGAATAGGCCGAGAATCGGACACAAAGGCCCAGTCAGAAGATCAACTCACATAGACGAAATCCCTTTTCTCGCTGTTGCTAGATCGTTAGGTAAATCGAAAAAATTTCCAACAACACAACTACCCAATTTGTTATAAGTATTATTTATCAACACATTTTCACCCATATATTGGCATTTGCTTTTTTGTTTTCAGGTGATTTGTGGAGTTATAATTCCGAATTGGATACATTTGTTGTTTCTCCAGAACCCGATGTTAAAGTAATAACGGTTGATGTCAAATCGCATCGATGTCTTATCTTTGGAACTGATGGTTTATGGAATATGCTTACACCACAGGCAGCTGTGGCAATTGTACAGGCTGCTGAAAGATACAATGAAAAACATTTCATTGCTTCCCAACAAACAGGCGATGGGGTACATATTTTTATAATATACATTCTACACAAATTATATTTTTCCCCAAAATTAATTGTAATTTACGAATTTTATTATAGCAAGCTGATACACAAAGATGGATAAATCCGTCAAAGAGTTTAGTTGATCGAGCCCTAGAACGATGGTCATCCACACGGCTACGAGCTGACAATACAAGCGTTGTCACTTTGATGTTGGATCCACCTGGGCCTTCACGTGGTGAAGTGTTGCTGAACCGCAAAAAAGAGAGAATCTCATCATCACCCAAGTGTGTCCCAGCTTCGCCATTATCACATAATTCACCCTCCAATAATGGAAATATAGGGATGCCGGTAAATCCACTTCCTCTAGTTTCATCGATGCCAACTTTCGAGAAACATAAAAAATACTTTCAATCCAAACAACCAATAAGCCCATCGTGGATAGTTGATGGAAATATAGCTAACGATAATGCAAATGGTAATACGGAAAAATATCTGGATAGCACAAAAACATTTATACCATATCAATATAATGGTATTCAAGTGAATGGGAATACTAAAAGTAATAAAATGAAGAGTGATTCGAGTATATCAGACACCGCCAATGTAGAGTATATACAGGTAGCTGAGATATCATCGACCGATGCAAATAGCAATGAAACTACCGTACAAACTTCACCTGTTGTGGATTTAATTAATTCCATTATACTGGTGAGTGAGGACAACACGATTGATAATAATCAACATGAGAGCATAGTTCAAACAAATTCAATTACAAATGAATTGTGTGAATCCAGTGATATTGTGAAAAATAATGAGGCATATGATGAAGAAGCTAATCGAAAGAATGCATTCTCAAAGCCATGCAATGATTTCAAATCTGGATCGCGCTTGAGACGGTCTGTAACAGGTTCAACAACAAATACTGTATCATACACCGAGTCTTCATATACCGAAAAAATACGAAATACCATAACAGCTGATCATTATAAACGTCCACATCAGCCTCATTCTCGTGGTTTGCACTTGGAAAAATGTACTGCTATACTTGGAGTGGATCGTAGTCCATTAAGAAGTGCCAAACTCAGACGGCAATGTTCAGCCACTAATTCGTTACATCAAACGCCGCCAACTACCTCAATAACATATACAAACGATCAACAGAAAGTTTTGTCGTCACCTACAGTGTCGCGATTCAAACGTGAGTCGCAGCTATCATCCGGTGCAACAAAACTTACATTAGAATCCACAATATGTACTAAACGAAGACACAGTTCAACGCTGGTGTCTAATGAGAGTGTAACATGTGGCAATCCACAACCATGTTCCAAACGTCGAACACGATCTGAGGATCAGCGATGTCCAACTGATGAAAATAATCCGATAAATCAAACACAACAATGTCAGGATGCGCAACAGCATAGTCGATTACAATGGCCAAATTCTTGTTCATTGGGATCAAGATCACGAACTAATATAATACCAACAACTTCATGCCAAATTACCGGCATTGTTAATAGTACCAATCAAGAAAAATTATCTTCACCAAATTCATTCACGAGACGAAGCCTCGAGAAAAAGGTAACATCGGTGAAAACAATCAGAAGACCCTCAATAAACGGCTCAAGTCGGTTGCAACTGCGAGGTAGCTTTGCTCTTAGAGATTGGGATCAAACAAAATCTAATCGCAGAGCAAGCTGCTCAAGTGAACGTTCCCCACACAACCGTCAAATGAATATTACAATAACTGATTCAACAACACCACCGACTATTCCACAACGATGGCTTCGTTCCGATACAATAGCTGCTACCCCGATTAAAACGTTGAGATCACGCAACGTCGATATTGCTGGTCACACGGTGCCTCCACAAATTGCTCATCAATATGGGATTGTCAAGCAAAATCGCATTTCTCTATCAGCGAAATTGAAGATTTCCAATTCAACTAAAAAATCGCCCACTACATTGACGCCAAGTAAATTGAAGCGAAGCACTCGTGTAAATGGAGCATTGCCTTTAGTCTCCGCCAGTGTTGCTGGTATAGCGAAGCGAGTAAAATCAAGTACATATAATTTAAGTGCGCGATCATTGGGTACACGATCACGCCTCAAACGTCTTAGCAAATGAATGAACAATGCATTAATATGAATACAGCTATACTTTTGTTTATAAATTTTTCAATACTATTTGTTTGATAATGACGAATAATTTTTTTGTTATACATTCATCATTAGCAATATACTATGAGAATCATGGTAAGTTTGTTCACAATTATCTGAAATCATTTTATCAACTGTTCCTTTATGACTTTAAACTCGTGGATCATCACTTTATCATAATTTTTTTCCGAATCTTCCGAATATTTCACACGATCACTTCTAATCACTCTTCATACTTACACTTGTTACATGTTATCATCATTCTTCCGCTTCAACATTTAACCTAAAGCAGTGAATAAGATAAATGAAAATGGGAATTCATTGATTTAGGAAATGCGTTATAATCTGTAAGTATGATCATCCTATCAATCATCGTTTTTGCGTCTTCCATTTTTGATTAATCAAAAAAATTTTAGCTGTTCAATAATTGGTATGAAATATGGTCACAGTCATCTCAATTTCTACATGTCATTTACATTTCTGAAATACTATAATCGAATTATGTATAATAAGATGGATATTTACTTAAACATGGTACTATTGATGAAAATAGTATTTATTGACATGTGCCTATTAAGTTACCATTTGAAAGGGTTAGAAAATTCAAGTGAAATCAGATTTTTATGTTTATAGAAGGAGAAATTAACATATGAAAAAAATTGATTTTTGCGAGATTTTATTATCTGTACGCATAAAACTTATGACGATCAAAAAATAAAAGATTGTGGTGTGTTGAATGTATCGTCATACATGTGTAAATAATATATGGGTATATGAACACGTATGTACAATACGTTGTAAACAAATAATTATATATACTGATATATGTTATATTATGTAGAGAAAAAAAAATTGGAAATATATCAGTTGAAAGTTCGATTAGCAAGGGTAATGCAAGATTAAATAATTATTTTCTAAGAGTGATTCAATTTATGAATTTGCTGTTGAGAAAAAAAATGATAATAACTGATGAAAAAAATATAATGCCTATTTCATTCATCGGCTATCACTAAATTTATGAATAAAGGTATACGTATGCTTAAGCGCGGGGGCCACAAACATAACTCCATTAATTGGGTGATCACGTATTTTTAAACGTGTATATTTTAATGAAATAAATCCTACTCAATAATTGTTTGTCATATTTAATTAATATCACTTCCATAAAAAATCTATTTTCATATATTCATTTAATATTTACAGTGATAATACGCCTTTCCCATTTCATGGACGATTACAGGTAATTATACAATTACGACATTATAAATAAGGATATGATAATGATCCAATAAGTTTGGGCATTACATTATTATTATTATTATTATTATTCGCACATTGGTGATGTTAACATGAATTTTATCACGAGAGAGACGATTGTCCACTTAATTATTCTCGTACAACGAGCTTATCAACAAACTTCATTTTACCATTTTTGTCAAACGCATATTGAAAAACAAGTAAACATGTTGGCATCATATCCTAAGTGTGGCATATTGTCGTACCTATTATACACCTGCAAATACATTCGATCATGTTGTCTTGCACAAAGAAGACGCCGTTTTTGTGTCGTTACAGGATAAAGGCGATAAGGCACTGTGTATGGTACATATGTGAGAGCACGAGTCAATTGCACATCACCCATTGAACCAATAAAGGCGCATTGTTTACACATTAAGTAAACACAATACACTATATGCAATATCAAGTCGGTGTCGACAATATACAGGTTTATCCGGTTTCACTGTTCAATCACAGTATATTCATTTGGATTAATACTATAAATCCACCGATTTAATACTTGACAAAAAATTTATAATCCATATATACTTTTAATGCTTTCTCAATATTCTCGCATTCTATATTGACATAAACATCAATTTTATTAATAATGAAGAACACCGACCTTCAAAATATTCAAAATGAATATAGTTACATATTATGCAGTGTCCTCCCCACATACCATATCGTATTTTGGCCAAATATTGAACATAAAAGTCCACATGCATAATATTACTGCGGTAATACTTTTATGGTACATATTGTTTATCAACGTGAAACTTAGTACTCGATCACATTAATGTTAAAAAAAAAAAGCAATTGCATTCGTATGTAAAATCAATTAGACTTGGTATGAACACAAATTTTCAATTGAGTGTATATCGATAATTTTGTATTGCGCGTAACTAATAGTTATAATAATGGGCACGCAAATAATTATTGTAAGAAAGATTATTTACTATCGCGGATGCACACTGAGTGAAGAACTGTACTAAAAAAGTGACCGTATAATTTTTTTCCTCATTCAATTGGAATATTTCACTGATTTTAAGTAAAATAATTTCTCACCATAAGTAAAAAATTTATATCTGCAACGTTGAAGCTTCACCACGCAAGTAAAATTTTACTTATTGCAAGTATTTATTTTATGACAAGTAAAGCTTTAACTGATTTTGTCAAGTATATCATTCACTTCTAGAAAATTTTGGTTTACCGTAAGTAAAACTTTACTTGGTATAAAAAAATTTTTTACTTAAATAACGACTTTTCATGTCGCGTTTTTTACTTGGATTCAGAAAAAAAAATTCTCTGAGTGTAGGATCATTTAAACAATAGGGCCTAAAACAATAATTTGCGTGTATCATATAATCTTAAATTTTTATGCTTATACCAATAATCATTCAAACTAAATTATTAAATAGCGCAGCCTTTTTTAGAACCATAAATAATCTTAAGCTCTGGCAATATTATTTTATTTATAAGAACATTCGTTTTACTGGCCAATGTGTTTCTCAATGTATCCTTTTTGTAAAATTTAATGCCGGGTCGATGGACGAGATATGCATTATCCAAGATAAGAAAGTCATAGTCGAGTACGCAAAAGGTGTAGCCTTGCGTCATCTTGTCACTTTTTCCCTCCCAACTCAATCTCTCTTCATACATTGGATCATTATTCGTACCAATGAATATTGGCTCCCAATGTGCGAAATTACCGTTTCTTTTTCCAACATGAAATACATGTAATTCATCTGTCTCAGGTGCCTGTTGCCATTCTTTACCTTTAGGGATATTATGGCAAATGGAACACAATTTTTTGTGAAACGGAATCGCTCTACCGGCTTTCAACATTTGAATCTGTACAATATAATATATTGTCATCATTAACCACGTATAATATTGACTTTATATACGTACTTATATATTTATATATATGCTTTACGTACCAGTAATGTTTTGTTTTCCGGTGGTTGACTATTTTTTTCAACTTCGAATATTGGCAAAACGAATACCTTAGGATTTGGCCTATTCAATTCAGGCTGATTATTTCTCCTTATCATTTCTAAGAATTTAAACGGCAGATTGGGATTCGGATAGAGCTCAATATCACTAGCTAAAATGTAATGAGTTATAGCAGCCTCACGTGCAACATTACGACCAACATTAACAGGATAGAGAAGTTTCTTCTCGATCTTATACATCTTGGTATGATTATTTGCCCAAGGCGCACCCAAACTGCAATTATATGACTCACTAGCTATAAAGTTCTTGCTCAATGACACCTATACAAAATTTTAACGAAATTATCATATGCGAAAACACTAAAAATATTTACAAAATGAATGTAATATAGTATTGAGTGTAATACAATAGAGGAATAAAGGAACATATATATAACTCACCACTTTGGGAACATGCTTGCTACTAAAATAGATGTGAAAGGTGACAAATTGCGAGATGAGTGGTGAGCCGCAACACCTCAAGTACTTGATTGACTCAAGAGTTATCTGAAAGTCTGTGCCTGGTGCATGTAATGCAATTGATACTGGTGCTTGCCACCGTTTTAATAGTGGCTCCAAATTGTCAAGAAACGTAAAGTCGGCATGTGTTGTATAAGTCACACTTTCCCAACATTGTATTGACATAGTCATTGGCACATAGTTGTACAATACCCAATAATCACCACGTTGAGCACGCTTTGGTATCAGTGATTTTTGTTCACATGCTATAGCTTGTCTCAATGTTCTCAACTGTAAGGGTTGAGCAACAGGTGAATTCTAAAAATATCAAAATTTGTACATTCATATATCTATTCACCCTTATTAATCAATGAATTATGTTCAATAAATAAGTTGCCCCGCGTTTACAGCTGGCAAATTTATTGGAGGGCTGGGATATAAGAGGATAAATATTAGAATGGAAATATTATAACATATATATTTATATATATATTCGTTTATTCATGGTTCAAGGCCAAATATGCATGAAAACGAATTGATAAAAAAATATTTAATTGTCATTACCTCATCAAGAGATTGAGTGGGTGATCTACGCGCATCAAAATCATTAGCCAGATCCTCTTTACTTCCTTTACTCTCAGTTCGCAAAGTTGTGGCAATATTTATGAAATTATGTCTCTGCTTCATATCACTTTTAGTGTCAGTGTCTTTAGTTTCAAGATTTGTGATCACAATTCCTGTTGGCCGATGACTTATGTTTATGTGAAGATTATTCGCACCGAGCTGGACTTGAGACATTGACTGGCTCTCCCAATTAGATGATCCGTCATCCATCCAGGGGGCGAATGAGCCGAAATGAACACAAACATACAGGAGGACGCAGATATTGAGGATAATAGAAAGCCGCAAGGCCCAATTGCGTCGTACTATCATGATCATGTTCAATATTTTTATTTGATGTCTTTATTCTTTTCTTTTTCTTTTTGTTAATATATTTTTTTGTCAATGCTAGGGTCGGTGCGTCATCGCTATTGTCAGCTTTTAAAACAAAACTGTTGAATGCATCATGACGATGCCCATCCCGTGGTTCTGAAATTCAATTAACAATAAACACTAAGTCCCATGATCAACATTATAGTGATGATACAACTGTTTTCATGTATATAAATGTATACAGATGTAATTTGTCAATTGAACATAGTCATGCAAGTTCAATTGTAAAACGAATAAATACAAGTGCTAACAACAGTTGATTTATTATGTTGACACAATGACAAAGATGACTTTTGAAATGGATCGAGGAAGAAAATAAGAATGATGGGAAATAAATATTATATGTCCAGAAACAATTCTGGTGCTTGATGATTACGTAAATAATCGCTTGTGATGTTGAAGGCAATTAATTTAAAATGAATGAACAATATCTCTACGATTTCAGCTATGATCATCTTGCAAAATGCACCATTGAGCAAGACAGGGGGGGGGGGGGGGGGGGGGG
>CAJUYH010000346.1:19131-48670 GCA_910591685.1 Galerucella tenella | reverse complement strand
AAGGGAAGTAATTGCGATATTTAATCAACGCCTCGAAAGTTGAACAATGGAAAAAATGGTGTGATTGTTACATGTACACCGAATATAGCTGTGAATAAAAAAATAATAATAAGCAATTCTTGTTGATGATTCTGTTTTAAAAGAGATATGCAAAAGACGGAAGTTGGTGCGTGTGACCGAGTTCGATAAGCCCCATATATGAACATGTACGTATTTTATTTCCTTTATTGTAATGTGTTTCAAGAAATTCAAACTGACTCTGTAACCATTTGTATATTTATGACGCTTCAATATGTTTCCATCAATTATTGCTATAGCGTACATACCTTTTCTACCCATATGTAGATATTACTTATGTCAGTTTACACTGTTTGTGTTTCTTCAACACAAACATCTGTTCACGCAAATAAATCATTGAATGTTCATATTGAACGTCTATATGAGTGTCGTATTTTTTTCAGAATTAATAAAATTTCATCAGGTCTTGAAATAAATTACTTAAATTTTTATCATTATTACCGTTCCCAAGTATACATTTTCAAGTAATGAATCAATGAAGAACTAATGAATATTATATATATATATGCCAAGGTTAAGCAATGTGGCAACACATATCGTTCGTACGATCACAATTCGTTGAGTAGCATATTATCTGTTTATTATATTTTACCGCCTCATAGTATTATCATCGACATATATGACGATGATAAACATTGCTCGACCGATTTACTTAGCCTAAATCAAAAGAGAATATATTAACAAATAAAAAAATTAATAATATTAAAATGTATATAATTCATTTTGTCAGATATTCTCTACCGATTGCTACTTGAAGTAGGCAACCATTTCATTTCTGAATACAATTATGAGGTCAGTGCTGAAAGTTCCTTGGTGTACAGTCTCATCCTAGAATTTATATAAATTACAAAATTTGTGCAACGCGTGTTTATAAAAAATTTTAAAGAAATTCAAGACGATGATCATTTTAAATTTGTTATTATTTTATTATAGCGGCGATTTTCCTACTACCGAATATCGCCTATGTAGCTATAGTATAGCTACACCGAGGCATACCAAATTTCATAACGTATTGATATTTTTTATTCTACACGGAAATATACTTCATTTTAATGATAAGCATTGTCTTTATTGTTACAACTTATATCCTCAATAAAAATTTTCTTTTTAATATATTGATATATAGATGAGCATAATGATAATGCAACCATCAGTTCTGAAGAAATACAAAACAATATAGCATATTTTTACGATAACGAATCTTGCAACTTTCATCACAGAAACATGTCGCCAAATACAATGCACCACTTATTATATAGGAATGCAGTCTCCTGCTCTAATGGATCATCGAAGCACATAACAATACAATGCAAAATACAAAATATATCATTGCTGCAATGATATATTTTTTATGAGACATTGAAAAAATTGATTTACGTAGAGAACACTTGATAGTTGTCGGAAACATATGTGTTTGCACTGGTAACAATATTCAATGCTCCATGAAATCGTCAGCAACTCTTTCCCTCATTATCAATGGCATTACAGTGTATAAAACGCACATTTTTTCACGTGATTTTTGTATGAATAATCATGCAATACATCTTATTTACGGTTTATCACTTCATGTTCTTACATACCAAATCAATTATGATTACACATAAAACAAACACCAATTATTGTAATATATTAATTGTGATATTAAATATGAATTTAGGTGCAAACTTATATGTAGTTCATTAATTAAATATAAATAGTGAAAAAATGCTTGGAATAATCTTTTATCACCACTTTTCTTCCGCTATGGAATAAATGACGAGGATAATTGTCGAATCACGATACAAGTCGAGTTGATGATGATGGGTAAGAGTGATAAATATTCTTTCCTTTTTTTTAATACATTATTATTTTACCTTTAGTTCGTAACTGTAGTTGTCACCTGATAAATTTCCAAAAATGATGAATATATTGAAGGAGATGCCAGAGTGACGGCATTTGCCGTTCGAGACTAGTGAAAAATAACTGCCGTATTCAGGCTGAGTATATTTTCAATGGTAAAATGATTCGAGGCAAGACTTAGTAATTGCAACAATCCATATATACATATAATATATATCTACATATAATATATATCTACATATATATATATATTCGAAAGTATAGATGAAAACTAACCCTAACACGAAACATGAAATTGTAAATTATCAGCATGCTAATAAATTATCTACTATATCGACTAGCGCATTCTTTCAAATTCACGAGCATTTAAAAATATTTCGTGAACATTATCAAATCCTATTATGCATTTAATATTACAATAAGTAAAAATATTGCATTTTGAGTAAAGCTTTACATATGAATTGGTTTTTTTATATTCACACACTGTTAATTCAACTTCATATTTTGTTCTGTTGATACTAGTTTGTGGTATAACTTTTCCTAGTATGACAGTGGTTTCACCGAAACAATGCGTTTCCATTACATTATTGCCGTGATCCACTTCACATAAATCTAGTTTTTTTTTTTTTCAACTGTAGCGCGATGAAACTGCTCACATATTCATACCAATCGGAATGTTATTATTTGGTCAATTATTTTATATTATTTGAAATTATATTTTAAATTATAATACGCCCGATTATTTGGAACGAAAATAATTTTCTGATGCCCACCGCTGCGCTGGACGTCGCCTACCATGAACGTCGAGAGTATCGATAGAGTAGAAATTATTTCATTAAGTCAATAATTTCCCGAGTCGGTATGGTAATGCATAGGTATCACATTCAATGATCATCACATTATGAATGTTAGATGTCACGTAGTTTATCATTCCAGGAGTGCGCGATAACAACAAATCAAATGAGTAAAATAATGGATTACAAATTGTGATTTCATTTAATTCACGTTAATGAACAAAAAACGGACTAATAGTTTGAATAGTTACGTTAATTCACATTTGAATATGATACTTTATATAATATTAAGGAATGTATTGTAAACAGAGGGAAATATTTGAGCTTTGAATAAATCGACATCTGGTGAAATATGTTTTTGCGGAATTTTTCTGCTTTTAAATTGTACAATAATTTATTATTTATTGATTGCCATAACATTTCAACTGTGGAAAGAAAAAAAGTGAAATGGGATATAATCGCCATGAACCAATATTTCGCTAATAAATACGAACCAGGGAACAAATCACACTCTCAACACTTTCCGAGCAAGTGATTCCGATTAAGTGGTGGAAAGATAAAAGTGCCGAGAGCAAGATAGGGCGAGAGAGAGAGAGAGAGAGAAATAGATGGATATTGTTAGTGCATTTATATATATAGGTTAGATGTTACTTGGACATTGGTTGTATTTAGCATGGATATGGATGTTGAATTCTCTATTCGCCCATACATACAGAAATATATATTTTTCATTTAAATATTTATACATCTGTACGAATATACATTTCCACGTGTTGTTTTCCCATTGACTCGAGCACCATGTTCAACGTGTTTTTTTTTCCGTCGCACTTGGAGAGCGTCAAGGGCTCACACAGAAATGCTATGCGCATGTATTAATGGCGGCAAAGTGAGGGAGCCATCGGCTCCCGACCTGTCATTTTTGTCGCTGCCTACCGACGCTATCACCGCAGCCATTATTCATCACTTATGGATTGACAGTTTCAACGTCCGCACGTGCTGTTGAACCCGCCACCCGCTTCATATACCCTCTGTCTCATTTACTTTCTCAAAGTAGTTAAAAGTGATAAAATTATGAGTGCACTTTACTCATCTTACTGTAATTTATCATTCCAGTGACAAGTCAGTTCAACACAGTTAAAATTAGTGTTTCAATCATTCACTCATTATGCTGTTGATCGCGCGGTCGGTGGCGTCGGCATTTTAATATTGAGCTTCCCACAATTTCAATCAATTCACATCTATACTTGCTTCATACACCTACACTACAGTCAAATCAATTATTCAGTTTCAATTCATATTTCACGCAATCCCGCCTACAATTCATGTACACTTTCTTTGATTTCTCTCATGACAATTGTAATATTCAACTCACGCACATACACAAATATAAGTATTGTTCAATTTGTCATCGTCATTAAGTGATAGTGAATAAATTGTTAATTATATTTTGTATATTATGTCTCACAATTTTTATTGAATACATAGTAATCCAATCCCGCAATCCAAATCCAAGCATAAAATATTTAAGTTTTCTAACAGCGCAAACAGATGGAATACAACAATGCTACGAAAATGGACAATCGGTGAGTGTTATTTCCTTCTACAAGATCTGTTCACTGATTTATATTGAGCAGTTTCATTTATTTATCTTGCTTGTAGATAATACTCATACTTGTCCTTTTGTAATTGGCTATATTGTATAATGAATAATCAGGTACAAAAATGTCGAAGAAATTGAGCATTTATGGTTTGGTTGTCCTCACATCTCTCTGCATCTTCTTCCTGTTACTTAATCAACGTTACAGCAGTTATATTGAACATCGACTGGAGCCGGTTTTATCGGTCAGTAAAGAATACTTGGAGATTGGGAATGGTCTAAGATCACTTAGAGAACACGCTTTCACACGATAAAGACTAATTTTTGCACCACTTGTTTCATCGTGCGAGTGCTGTAGACCGATGATCGTCACACACTCTTTCACTCACAATTTTGTATACTTATCAGTCACTTATTGCATTTCGTAATATTATATATTGGAATATATATATATATATTGGTAGGTCCTGGCCCGATCCTCCCTCTCATTTCGAAGCTTTAATAAATATTCCCTTTCTATTCATAAATACTCAAATTTCCCATCCCAAGGTACACCGGTCAACGACACCAGCTATGAATCAACTGTACGTTGCTCTGCTACCGTTAGCATGAAACAGTACGAGGTTGGAATGCGCTTTGGAATATGAAAAATCAATAATATTCACAAATATCGATTGAACATTATTGTATAAGAGCAATGTAATGTTTCACAACAAAGTCATTCATCAACCTCAATAATGCAAAGATGAAAATTTCAATCGAGTCATCATCAAGACAAAAATGTTTAGTCAGTTATTGGCGAATAAAATTAAGAGTTCAAGGAACTTCCCTCTTAACGCCACCAAGACAAATCCCTATATAAGTTCATGTTTTAAAAACTGCAATGAATTCAGAGTTATGAATTAGTTTAGAGCCATTCAAGCCTCAAAGTTCTCTGAGCTCTCCAACGTCTTTGAATAAAATAAATGTTTAATCATCAATTTATGCCAAATCATTCAGTTTCATCATATAACTGAAGGACATTAAAACAATGGACGATTATATGACTAGAACGATTTTCACTTTAGCTTCAAAAGTGAATCAAAAGCAATTGTTTGCAATTAATAAATGTTCATCAGCCAATCACCGTCTTTCATCACAATCATCTCAGCTACGCATAGCAGTGACTGGCAGCGATCGTTCTACCTTTTACCCACCCTCATTCCTTATAAATTAAATTATCCTTGTAAATTGTTGCTCAAATCCAAAGGGACCAGTATCTCATCCATACCAACTGCACACCACAGCCTGGACGTAACAATATATATACACGTGTATATGCATGTTGACCAGCGAATATTAAAAAACAATATAAAATCAATGTTGATGAGAAACTGAGACAAATTAACACGACGTAGAGATACATTTATCCAATTGTCACTATCATTAAGCTTATTTTCACTTGATTTTTTTTAATTTAGGAAGTGGAAATAAAACAACGAATTGAGAAACATGAGGGACCATTCACAGTATGTTTGCAAACATATTTTCCGAATATTGCATGATGATGAAAAAACGCACACTCTTGAAGAATAAACGATAACTGCAGGTAACAATTATAGGAGTAAAAGCTTTTAATTGTTATTTTTCTTGTCCATTACTTTCAAACAGGTATTCTCAAACATCAATAATATCACATATCTTGAAATTCAAGAGGTTGTTGATCAGCAACGACGACACATTGAAAGTGATATGAAAGGTTACGAATATCCAAATGGAAAATTCGGAATAAATGCGAGGTAAGTGTCTTCATTTTATTATAAATAACCATTTGAAATAACTTACACATGATATATCAATTATATAGCAACCTAAATCATTTAATGATGGAGAAAGGTGGGCGACCTATGAGAAGTATTATTCTTGCTAATTGGCGAAGTGGCAGTACTTTTGTTGGAGATCTTGTAAACGCTCATCCTGCAAATTTTTATCACTATGAGCCATTACTGGATTTTGGTATAGTACAAGTTAGAGAACCTCCTCTGGCTCAAGTAGCGATTGCCAATATTTATGCATTATTCAACTGTGAATATCACAAACTCAGTTAGTATATCACATTACATAAATATGCAATATATAGCTTGTCATGGCGGCATAATGTACACATATGAATATAAAGATATACATAGGTATGTATATCTTTTTAAATTTATAATCGTTAGGAAATTATTTAAATTTTGGAAAAACGCATCCTTGGGTATTCAATCACAATACTCATTTATGGCGACAATGTGCAGTTCACAAAAAAATATGCTGGAATCCGGAATTCGTATCAAAATATTGCCGAGCATTTCCATTTCAATCGATGAAGCTTGTACGCTTGCGATTAAAAATTGCAGAGATATTGCTCGAAGATGAAAGGTAAAGAATAAATTGTCAGCTTTATTCCTATCGATTCGCCAGTATCATCGACTATACATTGTTTAATTACAGTCTGGGTATCCGTATGGTTTTATTAGTGCGAGATCCGAGAGGATTGGTGCAGTCTCGTAAACATCGTGACTGGTGTCCCAGTAGTCCCGATTGTTCGGATCCAGCTCGCGTTTGTGCCGACATGGTCTCAGATTATGAATCGGCAATAGGATTGAAAAGGAAATTTCCACTAAATTTCAAGTACATAAATTTCTATTCTCCCAAATACATTATCGAATTTCGTTTAATTTCTGTGTACATGCAAAAATATGTAATTGTATTACGTAGAGTCACTCGGTATGAGGATTTATCAATGGATCCGTTTACTCATGCCAAACACCTATATGAATTCTACGGACTCAATTTCCATAAAAATGTGCAAACATTTTTGGAAACCCATACAAAAAGTGACCTCGGTGGAGTGTCCAGCACATTTAGAGATTCAAAAGCCGCACCGTTTCATTGGCGTAATGATCTGGATTATGAAGAAGTTGAGGAGATACAAAGTGTTTGTTCAACTGCAATGCGATTATGGGGCTACGCGTTAGCTCTAAATGAAACACACCAGAAAGAGTTTAACCCAATTACCAGTTACTCACTTGAATTATGATATTATTTACTCCCGTAGGCTATCTATCTCTACAATTCAATTGCATTCAATCAACTTATTTTTAAAGTTTTATCAACTTATTCCAACACTGAAGTCCCACTCTGTCCTTTTTTATATAATGATACATAGGCCGTATGATTCTGTAGTCTCCATTGATTTAAACACTTCAACAATATACTTACAAATAGTTTTAACCACTTTTAATGCATACATCATTAATAACTATAGTCCAAAGCATTCGTTGGATTTGGGGGAAGCGAGGAGCACAACAAGAACACAGAGGAAAGTGCCTGGCTTATAAGCTTTTAAATATAATGTTTTAAGCTTTATTAATTGATAAATCCCATAAACATTGAGCGCTTACATCCTCTAACAATTACAACAAATTCTTTTACAACAGATAATATCAATTATTAAAAACATTCAATTGTTCTATTTACATATATTTTCCATTGATATAATACAGCTCACATTAATTTATTATAGTTAGTCGCATCACACGATTCCACTGACAGCTGCAATCATAAAATTGAATTCCATATAATCTTTCTCGTTGTTTTTAGAAAATAAAAATAATATTTTTAAAACAAATAATCAGGATAACAAAATTTATATCATTATTATCATGGCGTATATTATAGCACATCATTTTTTTTTATTTGAAACATAATTTCTAAAGTAGCATTAATTATTATGTACCTCACATTATTGATGCTATTTCGAACGTTGAAAATCGCAATTTTGCTGCTTTTTCACATCATACATTTCTGTAATGCAAACGAAAATACGTTATAAAACTGAGATATCGATAACACATAGATTATGCAAATAATTGGTGTTTCAGTGAGGGCAAGAACTAATCACACTCGATGGGTCATAATAGCGTATATGTTTGCATCATCATGTTGATAATTGTCAATGGTCAACTTGTTAATTTGAAAAACCGTGAAATATACAATAGTTACCTTGTAACCAGTGAAGTTTATGTGAAAATGAACACAATTTTCAGCATCTAAAAAAAAATAATAATAATAATAGATATGGCATGTGCACGAATAGAATGGTCAGAAATATAAAGTAATTTATAATTTTATATCAGAAAAAGTGAGACATCAAGATTAATCAGTCATATGCTTGTCAATTGAGATCATCATTTATACGTAAAAAAAAAAAAAAAAAAATAATTCAACGATATGAAAAAAGTCATTTACCTCACATGATTTTTCAATTTTGGCTATTGTCATATAACCTCCAACTTTCCGTTTCCATGATTCTGCAAAACATATAGTGCAGCAATTAGACACAATAATAGTAATGAACAAAAGTATTTTGTAGTGAATTTGCCTCAGATTAGTAAATATCACCATATTTATATGTATGACAGGGATAACTATAAAATCATCATTTTCAAAATTAATAAAAAAAAAACTGCCAACAACAATTTGTTACTTACATATAGTAAACGTCAATATGTTCAGGAACCATTGGTCCGTATGGGCAAATCATAAGCCTGAAATACAGTGATTAATTATAAAACATAATGAATTATTAACATATTGAATAGATACATATATTGTTATCTTTTTTTTTTTAATATTTCAGAACAAACTTATTCGCCACTAATAATTCTGATTGACTGGAGCGTTTGTAGTACTCATCATTTGATTTATTTGGTAAGAACTATCGTAAGAATTATTCCTAAATACCTAAATCATGGTTTTGTCGTTATCCGTTCATCTTGCATCTATGAAATGTGAAATCTCAAAATCCTACAAACAAAAAGGAACAAAAAAATACATTTAGATCAATGTAATATCGGTTGACGTAATGGAATTTACAGAATGTTGAAAGCATTATCAGACAAGTAAGAACCAATCAGTCATAGACAATTCAGACTGGGGCGGTAATAAATGACATCATTTAAAAAAATGAGAAAGAAAGAAAGAAAAGAGAGAGACAATAAGTAAATATATAAAAAGAAATGCAATTAAAATGGAAACATTACCTTGTTGATGAGGAACTGTTGAGACTTGCATTTTTATTTATAAAGAACGCATGGTTGATCATGTGTACCAAAGGTAACATTTCTTAAACGAAAATAGAAATAACATTCATTATTCCACACTCAAATTAAACGGAAAAAACATAAATACCAATATTATTTTCAGCATGTTTAAGGTGAGCGTAATCATGTATATAATCATACGAACGAGACTATGATATCATCATGAAAAGTCGTTATATTGCAAAATACTCATATGTAAACGAAAAAACTATTGATAAAATAATAATATTTGAATTAAATGTAAAGTATTGCGAATATAATAATGGCATTGAAATAAGATATATGAAGGATGTTTACAGATATAAATTGATGGAAATATTTGTTAGCATATATACATAAACTACTGAAATACCTTTATAGTAATATCGAACGGACGGACCAAACGTACCACAACGACAGTACGCGACGAAATGAACGAGTAGCAACGTGAATGGTTTAGATGTCCCTCTGCTTCCTCAGACTCAATGGTATAGTGTCGCCACCTAAGCGCGCACTGTGGCATTAAATATATATATATATATATATATATATATATAAATAATGCCATCTGTTGTTGGCAATGATCGTTCATTTGAACTGCTGGATATCAATTCAATGATTTGACACAACATAATGTAGGTAAGTAAAAATTGTATTATTTATTGATAATGATTTCAAATAGGAGACTTATTCATCGTCATATTGTAAGCATCGAAAATTTATAATTATTTTATGCAAGATTGAATTGATGTATTGTAATTATTCAATTATTAATGAAGTACTTCCACCATCATGAATATCAAATAACTAGATATCCGGTCAACAAATAACCACCTAGATCATTCGTCATGATATCAGGATGAGTTCTGTTATGTAACACTTGATATCCGCGACAAAAATTTGAGAAAAGCTTCAAATTAATAATATCCTTTCTTTGTTTCAATGCAACATAAGTTTCTTCTAACGGCTCTCGATGACAATGGTATATGACAAATGGCCTGGACGCTCCAAGGAACGGTAACAAAGCATTGGCAATATTCAATGGATGCTCTTTTCCTATTATAGCTAAACCTTGTGCTACAGATAACTTTATACAATTCACAGCATCTCGTGTTTCACCAAACCATCTTGGCATCTTAAACGTTCTTGTCGGTGGTGGCGGACGCGGCGAATCTTGAAATTTTTCTTCATCTACAATTAATCCATCATCATTTATATGTGAATCATCAAATCTCGGTCTCTTCATATTCATGTCATTTTCTACCTCACTGCCATTCTTTCTTTTTACATCATTGGCTAATTTTCTGGATAACGCATACTTTTTTGTCAATTCATCAATTATTACCTCCTCTCCTTGGTAATAAAGTCTCAAAAATGTATAAAGATTAACTGTATGCATGCGTTTCAATTGTTCATCAGGAAAATTCATGGCGTGAATGAGAGTCATCTGTGCCTGATTGCCTGGATGAAGATGAATGAGGTTACCCTGAGTCCTTGCACCTATTCTACTCATCAGCGCTGCCGCTGTTAATCCACAAGATCCTCCATCATACAGTAGATATTGGCCATCGGATTTAATGTCACAGTATGACAATATTTGTGATAATGTATCCATTCTTAGACAATTAATTTTCGCATGATCTTGTCGAAAATATATTGCCTGAATTATCGCTATGCTAGGTTTCAATATGGTAAGATATCGGAAATATTTGTTTTCCTTTTTCTTGATATATTTTTCCTGTGAATATTCGGTCTTGGATGCGAATGAAGTGCTATTTTCAATTAAACATCCAACAATCTCATTGCTTGATTTCCCAGCTTCTCGAAGATCCTCAATTTCCTCCTTGGACAATTTTTGCGACGTACCGTCATCAGTGATCGATCGATTGTCAACACCACTCGAGACACCTTTTCTAAGTTCTTCCGATGTCTCGACTTCTTTTGTCAATACAAGCGTAATACTTTTTTTACCATTTTTCGATGGTATCATTTTGAATGTGCTCCAATAACACTTGCCAATGAGTTGCTCCATCTCTATTTGCTCCTTGCCCAATGTAAATGTCCCCTTCTCTGAAACTTTACACAGCTTTCGAAAACTTTGCTTTTGTACAATAATATAACTTCCAGGTGTGACAATATCTTGTTCTTGTTGTTCGTCCATTGCCAATAGACTAATTCAGATAATAACAATGAAAATAAAAAATAATATAATATTTTGAGGTTACGTGTTTGAAATGTGCAAGTGGCAAAAGCATGCGTATTACTGCCGACAGGAGCGCTAATGAAACAGCTCAAATTCATATGCTTACGCGATACATCACACGCATACGTATGTATACATTCGATTGTCATGAATACATATATATTTAACCAAAAAAAATATTTCAAAATATATATCAGTAAAATAAAACAAAAAAACCTTCATATATATAATTTTGTTGTTTATCGATACAATTCGTTTTTATTAAGTAAATTATTTTTAACTCTACTCCGCCCATCTTAAAGTACACGCGATTGCCTGTTATATATATGAGGTAATTCCTCGGAATATACACTTATTCCTTTCAAGGCAACTCGTGAAGTTCATCTGATGATCTTTAAAGACGGTTTTATTTAATGAACTGTATAATATATTACAATTGTATTAATGATTCATATGACACGGGCCGTATGGTCTGGTCTTATTTCTTCACACTAATCTCATATGCACTTGTTGATGGTGTATTCACGTTCTGATAGTATAACAGCCCCAATTTCATAAATATATGTGCCTTCCCTCTATTGACAATTAATACATCATTAATGTATAATTGAACGCCAGTGAATTGATTATTTTCGCGAATTCAGTAGTTATCTCGAAGTCGCGAACCTCTCGACTGATCATTATCTCGTCCTCTGCCACGATTGTTATAGTTATTCCTGTTATTATCATTGACATTTCGATTCATTCCTCGATTCGGTCCATTTTTATTTCCATTTGAACTATTGCCATAGTTCTTGTTGAAACCGCTAGTATTGAATGATCCGCTCCCATTTGGTCCGCCAGATTGATTAACCGACATTTGATTTCTAAAATTGGACCCGAAATTCGATCGATCGAAATTCGGTGGAATCTGATTACCGGGATTGGAACATCGAAAATTTGGCGGAACGGCAAAATTATTGTTGAATGGCCCACCTTGGGATGGCGCGAAAGGAGCCATAGGATTCGGTCGAAAGTGTTGATTGGGTCCAAAGTTACCATTGGGTGGTCTGAAAGTGGGCCCAAACCCACCACTTGTATTTGGTGGCATTGATGGACCATTTGGACCAAAGTTTGGTGGCATATGGAGTAAATGTGGCGGGATCGAACCATCGCCCATATTACCTGACATCATATTCGAATTGTTTTTGTCCTGCATAGCCGAAAGTGGATTTATATGTGGATGCGGTATCATTGGAATTGCTGATGGCATGTTTGGACTAATATTTTGCATATTGTGATGATTTGAACCCATTCCCACAGATATATTAGCGAGTGGACCAAGCGCCATATTACTGCCGATACTAGAAGCCATGACATCCCGCTTATCGAAATTGTTACGTGTTACATCGCTTGAACTACCTTTCTCATCATCCCATGATCTTGACCGAACATCACGCTCCATATCTCCATAATTATCATCATCTATGGAAGACTTGTTGAAGCCAATTGACGGAGCTATATGTCGAAAATCCCTATCACCATATGAATTTCTCATATCGTATTCATTCATTAATGGCCTGCCTGGACCACTTCCAGACACACTGAATCGAAGATCCTCATCACCACGGCTCATACCACCACCACCACCGCCACCGCTTCCACTACGACTCTCAACACTATTTATTCTTCGGAGATCCTCATCTTGGTTCAATAGAAAATTTCCTTCCATTGATCCTGATTTACCTACCATGTATCTCAAATCAGTATCACTACCTTGAGAATCCTCGGTCATGGAATTACCACCAAACACAGGTTGATGCATCTTTGACGTCCTATCGTTCACACCACCGTCGCTCCATCCAATTAATTGATCAAATTTACGTTTTCCACCGCGATTTAGACTTTTTAATAACTCCGGATTTTGTGCGAATTTCGAGCTTGGCAGAGGTGGTGGCAGCTCTATGTTCGGTACTTTCGAATAATCAATTTCACCATCGTCTTGCAAGAAATCTTCCACTTCATGCACTTCTTCAGGGATAGTAGTTGCCACATCTCGCAGCTCTTCAATTTCACCAGTCGTAACTAATTTATTGATTGCATCATTGCCTTTGAGAATAGCGTCTGCTAACTTTGAACCAGCTGCAAAAAAACAAAAAATATTTTTATGTAATCTACAATAAGGAGAGAGAAAAAAAAAAAAAAAAAAAGCGAGAATGACAATCTATTGGATGAAATGCACTTACGCTCCACAGGAATCATTTTTCCATACAATATAATGGCATTGGCAGCCACTTCATTTAACGGTACAGCGCCAGGCGTTGTTTCAATCAATTGATTAACAAAAGCATTCAGAGCTTCGACTTGTTCAGGATCTTCAGCTTCCATTTCATTCCATTGCGCTTGGAAATTTCGTGGAATGGGTTTGCTATAAGGTACTTTTTTATTTGCGCATTTTTTGCCTTCGTCTATGGCATGATCGAGATCTAAACCTGGTATACCACTTATTTTTTCGTCCGGTTCGTCGACGGCGTTTATTTTATCTTCTGGGCCCATACCAGGTATCACAGCAGCTTCATCCGCTAAAAGGCAAATAGGATAAAATAAATGAGCAAATAAGTCAATAAAATGAGAAGTAAGCGAAATAAATAACGAGTAAATATAACAGAATGGTAAATATACCAATTTCATGATCATCAACACCGGCTACACCCGCAGGCAATGTATTTAAATTATATTTATCTCTCATAAGATCGCCTGGACGATTACGTGTCCAAAATTTTGATGTATGATCGTTACTTCCTGAACACAATATATGACCCAGTGGATGCCATGCAAGGGTCCAAACAATACTGTCGTGAGCTTGCTCAATGGCTCCTACTTCTTTATCAGCTCTAAAAAATATTTATTTGTTTAATTAGCACAATGAAATTTGTACATACGAAAAACAATGATTATATATGCTCAATAGCTTACCCGACGTGCCAAAAAAGAATAGCACCATCGCTACCGCCACTACAAAATAATCCTTCATGGCTGGGATGCCATGCCACACTTGATGCTTCTTTCTTGTGTCCACGAAATGTTTGAACTTCTTGGCTCAAGTTTCGCAAATCAAAAAGCTTTAACAGATGGTCTCTTGACGCTGTCACTAACCAATTTCCATTTTCATTCCATTTAACATCCATGACTGTGCTTTTATGCGCGTGCAGAGTTGCCAATGATTGTCCGGTCTTTGGATCCCATAATTTAATTGGCTGTTGGTTGTCTTTGCTTCCTGATATGACTAGACTCTTTTGTGGATGCCAATGAACGCACTTGACGTCTGCACCGTGACCTATACCAAATACGTATTATCATTACCTATATACATACGTATGAATTGCTTTCCTACTGTCAATTTATTTCAATGCTTTGAATTAAATATTTTATATCACAGTAGATATTATTTATCAATTCCAACAATTTAATAAAAGCAATTATACCCCTGAGAATTCGCTCTTCGTGGCAGCGCAGAAAGTCCCATATTCTGACGGTTCCATCGTCACTGCAGGTGGCCAATTTGTGATCCGTAGGACTGAAACTACCCGCCGAAACAAAACAATTACACACTACGCCGACCGTTTTTGAATAATAAATTGTTTTGAACAATAATAATTTTAATTGACTATTGTCCTTTAATTATTATCACTCTTGATAGATCAAAATAAAAGTGGATATATATAATCGAAGAATTGTAGATAAGTGAAATTCATTTGTTGCATATCGTTGTTTCATCCGTTTAAAAATATTTTATGGAATGGCCGCAAGTAATATTTCATCTCCAAATTTTCCAAAAGTAAATTTTGCATTAATGCTACGTTGGACTGCAATACGTTACGTGATTGATCGTTACGCGAATCACAATCAATCAGCAGGATAATAAATGCAATTCGACAATCGAATAATTATGTTATTATATTGAGTAAAAAGAAGAGGGAGCATCTACCAATTAACAAAATATCATCTCCGATAGTCATATCTGGCACTCAAAATGAATTGATCAGGTCGTGCACTTGTGCAACTAATCGTATCAAATAGAATTTAGTGTGTCAATACATTTCCAATGCCACATGACCACCGTTACATGTTTCCAGGAATGATTAATATTCATTCTCACTTTTTTTTTTTTTCAAGTTTTTTTTAATAAACATTAGCGTTTATAACATTATACAAAAACAGCGAAAGGCAATATTTTTACATAAAATGCATCTGTTCTTATTACTCGTTCACTCATATTTTTTTTCCCCATTCTCTCAAACATTTATGCATAATGCGCCATTTGTTTGAACAATATCCATTATACGATAATTATTTGGTGGCTGTATCGTATTGTTTCAAATGAGATCTTTATTAAGGGTCATTCTTTATTTGGACGTTGTAAATAAGGAGACAGGATTAGTTTATTTATTTTATATATCAATAGGGATCTCGATTGGGTGCAGCGCCATAAACAAAAATATGTAATATATATCTCCTCAATTTATTTGAAAATTCAATAATACATCTTTACCCAATAGTCTATGAACGTATTAACAACTTTCCAAAATGGGCGTTGTAAGAAAATTACCACTTCGAGATGATGATGTAACTTGTAGCAGAGCGAGCACAAATTAAAAGGAAAAATCTTGAGATGCTTGAAATCGAAAAAAGTTTTTCAAATTGAAATCATTGCTGAATCTATATTAATTAATTGTGAAGTTAATGTCGGTATTTTTTATCCCGTATTGAACAGTCAGCATTGTTTTTATATATACATATAAATCCCATCTGCAACCTAATAGTTGTCCGCGAAGGAGCGAGGATCATTATTCTAATGGTCACATTGCCTATGTCTGCTCAATTTATTTGTTAAACTATGGCGGTTCGCGATAAAAAAAAATGAATGATTCCAGTTAAATGAAGGAAAATAACATAGAGTTCATTTGACTCCGCATTACAAAGAAAGATGATAAATAGTATAGTGTCGTAAAAAACGAAAGGGCTAGTGTGGTGGATGATGATATACCTGAGTCCTCTAATCGCTTCTTTGTGCGCCTGAAACATCTTGACGTTGTTCATGTTGCTCTGCCAATATTTGACGTAGCCGGCATGATCCCCTGTCACCATCCAGCTCTCATTGTGTGACCAAACCATCGTTCTTACTGGGCTGTCGTGTGCCTACACAAACAAAATGAAAATTTTTCATTATGACACTAATGTTTTGCAACGAGCATATTGTAAATTAATCATATTGATGGATTACACCGTTGAATTATACCTGAAGTATAGTTTCAAAATTGAATGTGAGACCATTCCAAAGGGTAAATTCTCCACTTGAAGCTCCAGTTACAAGACGTCGTCCTTCTGGTGTCCAGGCCATACAGAAAATTGGGCAGCGCATTTTATTCGTTGCAGTTTTAACGAATCTGGTTGTCACGGCATTTATAGGATTATCGATATAGCTTGGAGGTGGAAGAAGATCCGGATAATACATTACATCTGGCTGCAATGCTCGTCTGTCTCTATAGTCTCGTTGCCACACACGATTCTGAAATTAAAAAAAAAAAAAAAAAAAACAACCACATTAATTGATAAATTAATCTGGTTAGAAAGTTTATTTATTTAAATTTATGTTTGTTTCGAAATTTACCTCTAAACTTTTAATGATCGCTGAATTATAGTCCACAGTCTTCCTCATTACAGATTTTCTTAGTCTCTTTCCATCAAATTCGTCCTGAAGGGCATCTTGACCACCAGAAATAATTTTTGGTGCATGGTATGGTCTGAATGGCTTGAAGAATCCTCTATTGCCATCCCGATGATTGGTGTATCTATGTTGATATCCTCCAGAAATGTTGATGGTAGTCAAGTTTGGAGGTGGAGCTGACAAATTCGGTGTCGTAGGGGGTGGTACTGACATATTAGGTAAACTAATGGTTGGTGGTGGGCTTGCAAACTGAGGATTCACGGCCATTATGGTGATTAATATATTTTCGTTACTGTATCAATGAAAGACAGTTTTCGAGTGTCATAGATGAATCATATTTAGGTTATGTGAGGAATTACAGGTAGTATATAATAGATATTTTCATATCTATTGAATAATCTGAAATTGAAAAAATTGATAATATTAATTTGCACTGGAACACATATGAAATATAAGTAATATAGAGTATCCCGAAAATTGACGGCAAAAAAATAATGAATTATTGTGACAATTATATTGTTCAATGATTGCACAGCCACATAGGGACGACCTGCTACTTGAATAGTAGTCTTGCAATCCACAAAAATGTGTCACATATATGATACATAATGACACAATCTGAGAGAAATATTGATATTCAATCAGGAATACTATTCAGATAATGCGATTACATTAACTATAACAAAAAAGCACAAAGTCGCGTCCGCGAGATCCTATACGCGCCTTATTATGCTAGTGTAATAACAAGTATATATAATGCTCCTCAGTCATATCTATTGTACCTTTATTTTCAATAATTTAATGAATTTAATGTGAGCGATGAACTATGACGAACAACCCATTAGAATAATTATCTGTGATGTACATAATCAACATCCAAATTTCATCCGTTTAGTTCGCTCACGTTGACGGTTTTGATGGGTTTCGATTTGCAAAATTTGCGACGCCATAACACCAATGTCCATCTACAGGGCACTAAACACAACTACATATATGTATATATGTAGTCTACCGTTTTAATATAGTAGTGTAGTTATTTCATCTGGTGTCATGTATATATATGGCCAATTAAAATCCAACAATAAATAATGATATTGGGAGCAGTTTGAAAAATTTCTCTGACATTTTAATGCGTATTTTGAATATATAAACTTGAGCAGAACAGAATAAACTTATATACGAATATTGTGGTAGATTGTATTAATAATCGTGGGAATCAACATACAATGGTAAAATACATAGAATTTCAAGCGGTCGTACTGGCTGGTGGCAAAGGATCAAGAATGATTGAGTTAACAGCAGGCAAACCCAAGTGTTTACTTCCCATCCATAATATGCCAATGATTTTCTATCCTCTGCACATATTGCAGAAGGCCGGATTTACTGAGGCAATTGTTGTTGTTACGGAAAATATCAAGAGGGAAGTTTGTACAGTTCTTGATAAATTGGGCTTGAGCATAAAATTGGAATTAATGGGAATTCCGGACGGTGAAGAGCTTGGAACATGTGATGCTATACGATATATTCATGATAAAATTATCAAGGACTTTGTTGTTGTGTCGTGTGATTTAATTGCTGACATAAATATATCAGAAATTTTAAATTCATATAGAAAATATAATGCAGCTATTGTTGCTCTCATGCTTCCTGCTCCAATAATACCATCGAATATTGTCACGCCTGGAGTGAAGAGCAAACAGAAACCAGAAACAGATCTTATTGGAATTGACAACAAGACAAATAGATTAGTATTTTTGGCGTCAGCATCAGATTTTGAAGATTCTATCGATATATCACAGAAACTACTTAGAAAGCACACAAATTTTACTATGCATTCAAAATTATTGGATGGACATTTTTACGTTATCAACAAATGGATTCTTGAATTTTTAGTTCACAATGAGTAAGTATTTAGAAAATTAAGTCGATAATATGCATTAATTTCCATGTAAATAAAATTTAGGAGCTTCGGTACGCTGAAAGGTGAATTATTACCATATATAGTGAACAAACAGCTGAGCTGTCCTACTAAATCATTCATAGACGATAAAAATCCATCTGTTGTAACAATAGACACCCGTGACGACATTTATCGTTTTGCGATTAAACGAGATTTGGATGAAATTATCAGGAAAATTTCGGCATTCAATGATCATAGTTTTGATTTAGAAGAAGTATATCATGGTGATTTAATAAAATGTTATGCCCACATTTCTAATACATTTGGTTTACGAGCCAATACAATACAAATGTACAATTTTGCTAATAGCATGGTAAATGCACATGTATACTCTTCATTTTTGCATCATCTCACACAGTTGAGATTACAAACTATAATAAATTTTTTTCATATTTTTTTAGATGACAGAGTTACCATTATTTGACACGATAAAAAAATCAATCTCACCGCTTGCCACTATAAAGAGTGCACAAATTACAAATTGCTGTGTAGATGATGGTGCTGTTGTCGATGAGAAAACATTTATTAAGCAATCACATGTGGGCTCTGGATCGGTAATCAATTCCAAGACACGTATCTCCAATACTATTGTAATGCAAAATGTCACAATCAAACAGAGGTGTGTATGTGTATGTTAAATATTTTTGTTTTCCTTCATTCAATACATACATATATAACAAGGGTTCATTACATATCTTTTTCTTCATTTCTCTGTTTATTAATTAATTTTTTCCTCTAATTTAGATGTATTATTCAGAATTGTATATTATGCAATGGTTGCACTATTGACGAAGGAACAGAATTACGAAACTGTTTAGTTGGATCACAGCATAATGTCCCATCTGGAAGTAATCTTTCACACGAAGTTTTAATGGATGCTGATAGACTTATGGAAATTTAATAAAAAATTTTTCACATTGATATGTCAAGCGATGATTATTATTCTTCATAATTAGATATTATAATGCAAAGAGTAGTTTATACATGCAATCGGTATTTTCGCATGATCGAATTTTCTCAACCTGCCTATGTAAAAAAACAATGAATTATCATATCGTAAACATGAATCTCTGGCCGTGACCAATATTCTTTTGGATGTGTGAATTAATATTTTTTCGTTTCTCACTACTCACAATTTTATACTTATCGATTTATTGCTGATTATTTTTATGATTATGATCTTTATAAAAAAAATCAAATGAAGGAATAATAATGATTAAGTGCGACAATGTTGCCACTAGGTGTCGAATGTGTGTGACATCTTCATTTCAAAATATAACACAGTCTCACTCTCATATCTCTATTGTAAGTCCTGGTTTTAAACACTCTGTTGTGTATAACGACCTCTGCCGCCTCTTTTTGAGTGGTCTTTCGTGAATAATGGTAAGTGAAATTTGTTGTCAATAAAATCCGTTCAATATACAGCAATCATTATATTTAACTGTTTAATTCGAGTATGAAAATCGTTAAGGATAGTAATGAAATAGGTATAAAACAGTATTTATTCGTAAATGTATAACTTTATGATATACAGGAGGTTATAGGTTATAGCACAAATGTTTGTTTAACATCACGTTGCATTTTTTCTCTTTTTTTCTTTTTTTTTTCACACGACAATGAATATATATACATTGATATTGCCGTTAATTTCATAATTTATAAGTGAATCATTGTAATTGGTGATATTAATCGGGATATTTGGTGACATTACTTTTTTCTAGACGAAGGGTACATCAAGCTTTGGTAAACGGCGTAATAAGACACATACGCTATGTAGGCGTTGTGGACGTAGTTCATATCACATCCAGAAGTCTCAATGTGCTCAGTGTGGATATCCGCACAAGAAAATGCGATCATGTAAGATTGTCTGTCAACTAATATCCAAATAAATAAAAATATTTTCGAAAAATTAATATAATGAGTAATTGACATTGTATATTGTTGTTAGACAACTGGTCGATTAAGGCTAAAAGGAGGAAGACCACAGGCACCGGTCGTATGCGACACTTAAAAATCGTTCGACGCAAGTTCAAGTAAGCATCATAGAGTAAAAATATTATGTGGCAAATTAAAATTTCAGATTCTATTAATATTTTGTTTTTTCATTTCGCATCGTTTCTTTTTGTTCTAGGAATGGATTCAGAGAGGGTCTAATGAAACCCAAGGTTGTTGCTTCAAAGTAATCAATAACAAAATCAATGAAAAATTATATGATAGTCAATGTTTAACTTCAATAAAGAACCTGAAGATTTATGAACATATATATGGTATTATTATTGATTTGATTGATTGCGTCTCCACTTTGCTCGATTGAGTCTAACATATATATGCATAATTTCACTAAATTCAATAGGAATTTGTTTGATACTTGTTATTATGTATATATTAATTTGACGATAGTAATGATTTAATGTCGAATATGTGATATAGTGGAAGCCATCACATCGTAGAATGAAGAGAGGCGATTGAAGTATTTATCATTATACGCGTGCAATTATTTTAATATAATTGATTGCAATGTGTGCTGAAATTCGGAAAGTGGTCGTCCAATACACTTTATCATTAATCTATATGTACACGTTTTTGAATGTATTTGTGCCGGTATAAATGATAAATAATACATATTTATCGTTGTGAATGCGGTTGCATCGCATATGCGATCATAACAATTGAATTATCCAATGAGTGGCGCCAGAACAAAGATACTCAAGAGTATTTATCGGCTCTCCTCATATAATGAATATCAGTCAACACCCATCTGCCTTTAATAGAAGGACTCTGGATGATTTATTGTGACGATATACTTGCCTAAAAGCAGCCATAACATTATATAAATTGTAGGAGAGCGTGTAATCGGCTCTCGTAATTTTGTTGAACGTTTTTTTTTTGGAAGTCGTGGAAAGTTATGCCACGGCGGCAACCAAACAAACCCACATATCGTCTGTACAAACATCAAAGAATCAAGAATCGCCACCAGAATACCATAAAATAACTTGAAAATAAACGAGATACTTTGAGTAAACGTCACATCAACTGCTGAATTGGACGTTCCACAGTTGTAAAAGCACAAAGAACAAATTGTATGTATATATAGGAACGTGTTTATTAACGTTTAAATGGGCTCTCTGCGGAATCTACTTTTTGGTAAGAGTCAAAATTTATATACATGTATACCACTGACATAATCAATCATAATTTTGTAAAATATTTTGAAAATTGAGGCAAGTATTTGATGATTACCAATACTGTGAGCTGTGGAATTATGATGGGAATTGGAGATGTAATCCAACAGCGCCGTGAATATTGGAGACAACGTAACTTTCCATCATCTGACAAACTTGATAACGTAGTTAATCATCAATTTACATTGAGTATTCAACAATGTACTTCGAATATTTTGACGGACGATGAAAAAAATAAAGGAATAATTACACTCACCAATGCGTTTAATAGTGATGGAAATGATCATGATGTTGTTCGGACACGAAATATGATTGCAATTGGTTTTATGCAAGGTCCATTCCATCATTATTTTTATTTATTGCTAGATCGATTTTTACCTGGTAGATCGGTGAAGTCGGTGGTCCAAAAAACTTTCGTAGATCAGACGATTGCGAGCCCGACATGCCTCGCAATTTTTTTCTTTGGTCACGAAATGCTTGAACAGCGTGATCTGCGCGAAATGTATACTAAAATATTGGACAAACTTCTCCAAACTTACAAAGTACATAGTTTATTATTATTGAAAAACAAATATATGAATGAATTACACGATGCAAATTATTGGATTTCAGGTGGATTGTTGTTTTTGGCCACCAACACAGCTTATTAATTTTTTATTTGTACCAGTACATTATCGTGTTGTTTATATAAATATTATGAATGTGTTCTACAATATATTCTTATCTTATACTAAATATGTAAGTAAATCTCGTTATAGAATGTTTACTGTATATACAACAAAAATTATGATAATATAATATAATGTTTCTATTGCAGCACGATGAACAATGTATCAATAATTAAATTCTTATAATGGTAAATAAATGCATTTATATTATATATTTTATTGTTATTATTTTCCAGTATATGTATCAATACTTTACACATGTACTTTTAAAATATGCTTATTTTCCCATCATGATTAACATACATTGCAGGATGAAATGTCAATATCATTATTGAATTAGTCAGATAATATGGATGTATCGTGAAACAATGAGATATAGATCATTAATAATCTATCGCGCAATGGAAAGTTTGAAGAGATAACAAATGAAATGCCTGCCCACTGAACTTTATCAATAATATTTGTGCATTAGTCGCGTGAATATATGTCTGAAGATTGCATAGATACTACCGATAGTATGTTGATCATTGTGATTATATTGTCAATCCGTAAATAAATATCCAAATGTATATGTATTCATTCGTTGGAAAAACAAAGTCCTTTGTTTGATTTACTGGCGACAAATGATGAAATTATAAAAATATCCTTCACAATAGACGCCATCGTGCAAACAAGAAAATATACATGTGTTATCACAGTAAATATAAATGCAACACAATAAATTGTTGAAGTTAAATATTATAAAATTTGTTGATCGGGAAACATGATATTCATTATTGTATCATATCAGTTAAACCCCGAATATGAGCATTGTTCGATTTCACTATATATATATATATATATATATTATGGCAGATAAACAATGTTACACTACCGATACACTTAATAAAATAGCTAAGACATGAAAGAAGTGTATTTTATGAACATAACTGTGTATCATGTTTTAATTACATTTTACATTATGAATTTTTCATATAATTTCAAATATAATAAAACTCATATCTAAATTACAATGATTTGTATTTGTATTTAGTATTTTGTATATAACATAAATATTAATAGTGGTATTGGATTATTGGTGAAATTTGAAATTGTACGATAATTAAAAAATTTCGCGATAGCATATGATCAAAAGAGAGTTTACTGAGTGAACACATGTCTGTAGTGTTACCATTTGAGTAAGATGGGTGAGCACTGGTGTGTGGGGCCGTGCACATGTAATAATGAGAGTCGAAAAAATTGAGGAAAGAGCAAGCACTATGGCGCCACAAAGCTATACACGGCAGCTTACAACAATTTTCAATTATCTACACACCATCATATGAAAACATGTATACCGATATTTCCATCAAGGAAATACACGAAGCGCAATGCGTAAATTTCACTGAAGATGTGACGCTAAAATAGTCGCGCAACCATGCTTGCTGATGGTGTATACATAGGTGTATGCATCAGCCGTGGCAGTTGGAGAGAAGAATATGGAGAGAGGGGCATAGCAGTCGTTTCAACTTTCATGCCGCGTAATGTAGCGTTGCCAAACAAGTAAAATCAGCGTCCCAACGGCGTACATATAAGTATAATACCACTGAACCACTCGTCAGCAACTGGATAGGGGGAAAAAAAAAGAAATGAAAAAAAAACGGTGAGGTGCAATAGTAGTAGTGGTGGTGGTGGTGGTGGTGGTGTGGCAGTAGTAGTAGTGGTATTCGTAGTATATACTGGTTAGCTGGCGTTGTGAATGCTGTGAACCCAAGCGATTAACGCGACAAATAACCACCTCACCGTGTTTATACACAGTATTATTATATTACGATATATTGAAGTAAAAATACGCGGTGTCGTGTAATTGATTGGCATTTATAACGTTATTAAGTGGATAAGGATGTCGACTAAACGAAAAAGTGCACCGGGAAAGAAGGGACGAAGCAAGACGAAGAAGGTTGAATATGATGAGGAAGATATTTCTAGTGAATCTGATTTGGATGATGCTGACGCCGGTTCTAACGTCGACGCTGAGGACGCTATTGAAGAAGATCTCAGTGATGTTTCCAACATTCCGGAATTGCGAGCACCAGAGGTAAACTGTATATTGGATGCCACTTAAATATCTTCTAACGTGTAAATGCAACAAAATTATATATATATATATATATATATATATGTATATATATATATATATATATATATATATGGGCATGCTATATGTATTTTTGATCATTGACAATTGTCTGTAGGGGGGATGGGGCAAGTCAGGCACATTGCTTTTGTGTGGCCTCACTAATTGGGAAATGGCTGGCCGTAAAGCACCACCGAAGACTGCAAAATCAAATATTGGCCGAAGTTTATGGACTCCGCATACTTTCAAAAATTTGAATGGGGCTCGCGTGAGGCTTGTGGCTTCTGGACCCGCCGCTTCGCATAGCATTATTGTTACAGAGGACAATAGGTGCTTAACCTTTGGTAAAAATGATAAAGGTAAAACTTTTATATATTTGTGGTGCGAGTTTTGTATCAATTTTTCACGATTAATCGGTTGAATACATACTTTATTATGGATTATTGTTTAATAGGACAATTGGGTGTTGGTGATACAAAAAGACGCGATGAACCTACTGAAATCGAAGCATTAAAGGGCCACACGGTGATTGCTGCCGCTTGTGGTCGCAATCACACACTGCTGCTTACTAGTCGTGGCATGGTATTTGCAGCTGGTGATAATAAGCTTGGTCAATGTGGCGTGGGAAAATCTGATGCATGCATAGTGACAGCAACTAAAGTTAAATACTCAGGTGCTCCTATTGTTAAAGTTGGATGTGGTGCTGAATTCTCAATGATCCTCGACATCAAAGGCGGACTTCATTCGTTTGGCAGTCCAGAATATGGTGCATTAGGTCACAATACAGATGGAAAATATTTTATAACTAACTCAAAAATGGCATTTCATTTTGAAAAAATACCGAAGCGAATTGTTCTTTATGTGGAAAAAGGCAAGGATGGTCATGTGACTCCATTGGATCGCGTTGAAATAACAGACTTTAGTTGTGGCCACCATCATATTGTGGCTATTGACAGTAAAAGTCGTGCCTTTTCATGGGGATTCGGTGGTGTTGGACGTTTGGGTCACAATGAGCAACGTGACGAGTTGGTACCTCGTCTAATTAAGTTTCTTGAACCGCCAAATCGAGGTGTACGATCCGTCCATTGTGGAAATACTTATAGCATTGCAATCAACGTTCATGGAACAGCATTAATGTTTGGGCAAACCAAGCGCTCTGGCGAGGCGAACATGTATCCAAAACCCATTCCCGATTTGTCTGGATGGGAAATCAGATGTGTTGCGTGTTCCCAAACTAGCATTGTTGTTGCTGCTGATGAATCAGTGATTGCTTGGGGTGCTAGTCCAACATTTGGTGAACTCGTCAGTTTTTACAATTGCCAATTTCTCAATATAATCATTTTTATATATTCCTATTCACTATTAAATTATATTTCAGGGACTTGGTGACATGCGCAAATCTTCGACGACACCAATGGAAGTAAAGGCTGTTGAGGGGCTTTATATTACTGCCGTAGCTTGTGGGCTGTCACACACTCTTATGATATGTCGAGATGAATCTGAGGAGGAAAAAGCTAAAATAGCTAATTTAGAAATGTATTCGGTGTAATGCGATACTCATCTATGTCCATTACGCCTTGCATTCATTTTTATTCCGCGATGCTGCAGTAAATTTCCAATATTGACGAAAATATATTATTTTAATGTGTCAATATACAAGATATCAAAGAATTGACGGTTTGTTATAATCACTGCCATTGCAAGGCATAAAAGAGATGCGCGACATTTTTTTTATATACGCGTAAACTTCAGAAGATCGGTGAGTGCAATGCGTACATCAATCGGCGTAATGTAAAGCTGATGTTTTATATAATGGAATCCAATACAATGATGTCTATGATCTAACATCTATCCGTTACGCCATCCGATGATTTAATTAATTCATTGCTACTCAATATATCCAGTTCAACTGAATGAATTTTGAGAAATATATATTTTGATACGTTACAATTTTACTGATGTCCTGAAGTAGTAACATTGCCTAATTCCATAGCACGACGAAAGTAACGATCGACGGTTTTTGCAGTACTGGAATATATGGAGGGATACTGACAATTTCCCTCTATATTAATTAATTAATATTTTGTTTTGCATCTGAATAAATGGTTATGCTTTGGGCCCCACGCGACGCCCGGTATACTTTCCTATACTGCAGGTACCTGAATCGTCGACGTTTTATATTAGTTAAATTTGCTTTTCTAATCATTACAATGTATTTTTCGTCTCAGCTATAATTGCATTTACTTGTATGTAAGTCGACAAACATTCTTCCACTACTCATATATACAATATGAATTTACATATTTATGCAAATGTCACACAAGTATCAAAAGAATAAAGAATATTATGAATAAAAAGGAAAAAAATGAACAAATAAACAAAAATAAAACTAAAAATATTTCATACCAGACGCAACTTGATGAAAAAAAAACATTTAGAGAATATATAATGTATAGATCGCGTTTATACACTATTCAGGTATCATAATGAATTATAATATATAAAAGAAATTAAATATATACGATGGAAACTGAGAAATTGTAGGTGTAGTGGGATAATTAATAATTTGAACGCACAATTGCTATATGTACTTGATCACGATAGCATCTAATAAATACATTTAAAAAAGTGATATCGGTAAATAATATGAAATCACATTTGAAAATACCTATCCTTATTTCAGATTCTATTCTATTATTTTTTTAATTATTTTCACTTATTTTTGTGTTGTGAAATAATGATAGGTATACAAATATTTCATTCTGAGCAATTCAGTTGACCCAATGGCGTTAACTCTCACTCTATTAGTGTGGCTAATACCGTAGATGAGCATCATTTTTCATTCGAAATTAAGCACATATATTTAGAAATAAATATTAATCGTTATTATTAGAATAAGTCATTGTTGTATGAATATATATGTGTATGTTACATATTAAACTAGGCTACAATAACAATTTGAAGTGGCATCGTGGGGCTGATAATCATCGGCCAATTGTATGCCTCTTTTGACTAAGCGCTGACGTGGTCCATTCCCAATAAAATTGTGCACTCTTATAGACTGATTGTGTTCCCACAGACCCGGTGTTTGTAGAATCTATAATAATAATTATTATTATAGTCATACGGACTTATATATAAATTTGGTGTGTTCCAGTCACTCTTCAATTATATTCATTTAACTTATAATTAATTACCTACCTTCTGAATTAATTCTTCGAAACAACATTTGACACCATCAGCTGTCTTAGCACTACTTTCAATGTAAAGCGTCTGATATCTTCTGGCAAAAGTCAAACCTTCTTCTGTTGACACTTCTCTATTTGGCAAATCTATTTTATTTCCCACAACCATTTTTACGATGTCTAATTTATTGCAATATGTATTCAACTCTTCTAGCCATTTTTCCAATTTGAGGAATGTTTTTTTATCAGTAACATCGTACATTAAAATGGCACCCTGTCCATCTCTATAATAACTTGGGGTCAATGTTCTGAATCTTTCCTGGCCAGCAGTATCCTACAATTAAAATATTATTATGTTATTTATAATAATGTATTTATAAATATATGAGAGCTCAATCATACAGTTTCATAAGAATTTTATTGATGTACCCAAATAGCCAGCTTCACTAAATTTCCATCAATTAATACTTGTTTAGTTTTATAATCCATACCAACAGTACTCTGTATATTTTCATGAAATTCATCGTCAGTAAACCTCAATAGAATACTATATGTATGTGAAAAATAAACGAATATCAGTGAACTGGTAGATATTATATTATTAGGAAGGACAAAGTGATCTATATAAGTGCAGGTAATTCATGACAAACCTTGATTTTCCAACATTCGATTCCCCTATCATGAGCAATTTGAGTGTTGTCAAAATTTCCGGATCCATCGCTTATGACTGAATAATTTTGATCTAGAAATCTAATCAACTAAAATGATCAGCATATACTTACTTCTGATATTTGTAAAACGCAAAAACACGTCACAAGTCTCTACATCATCACATTATCTTTACTCCCCGTGTCAATTTTTTTTCTGACATCTATATCTATATATATATATATATATATGGTGATGTGCACATACCTATATATGCAATTCTAGCAATATAATATACTGCTCTACACACTGAATTGAATATTTATGGTGGTTGGATCCAGAATTTAGCAACTCTAATGATAATGTACTTAACTGAATCTGTTTTATAAAAATGTGTAGTAGTGTAGTAGTAGTAGTAGTAGTAGTAGTAGTAGTAGTAGTAGTAGTAGTAGTAGTA